>VWZG01000589.1:6820-37042 GCA_013396735.1 Grallaria varia
ACCGGGCGGGGTGCGGGGACACACTGAGCGGGGGGACACACCGGGCGGTGCTGCGGCCGCGGCCGGGGGAGAGCGGCACTGCTTCGGTAACCCGCACCCCTCGGAGATCCTCACCCCTCTGTGATCCGCACCCCCCGGTGACCAGCAGCCCCCGGTGACCAGCACCTCTCGGTGTTCTGCACCCCACTGTGACCCGCACCCTCGGAGATCCGCACCCCACGGGGATCCGGCACTGCCCTGGTGTCCCGCACCCCTCTGTGAGCTGCACCTCTCCGTGACCTGCACCCCTGGGTGATCCGCACCCCTCTGTGACCTGCACCCCGCAGTGACCCGCACCCCTCGGGGACCCGCACCCCTCGGGGACCCGCACCCCTGGGTGTCCTGGCACTGCTTCGGAGACCCGCACCCCTTGGAGACCCGCACCCCTCAGTGTCCCTCACCCCTCAGTGTCCCTCACCCCTCGGTGTCCCGCATCCCACGGTGACCCGGCACTGCCCCGGTGATCCGCACCCCTGGGTGACCCGCGCCCCTCGGTGTCCCGCACCCCCCGCCCCTCGCCACCAGTATTTGGAAGGTTTTTTTGTTGTGGTTCTCAAAGTTCCGTCCTAAATGCACGGCCCATCGCTCGGTGGTGCCGTGTTTGTCCCTCGCGGGTGGTGGCCGCTGTGGCCGCTGTCCCGGGAGCTGCCGCTTCGTGCCGCGTGGGAATACTGGCTTTTGCTTCTCACGGTGATTTTTAGTTCAGTGGGTTTTTTGTAGGCAGAGCTAGGACTGTGTTTTTCAAGAGGAAAATAAGAAATAGACAGAAATATTGGGGGTTTTGCCTGCATTCAGGTGTAGCTCGGTGTCCTCAGGATCGTCTGGTTTCTGTTTGATCTGTAAGAGATGCTCCAGGGCTGAAATCCAGGGGTTTTGGTTGCACTTTGTATGGATGTGCTGGAGCACTACAAAATGCCAGAGTCAGAAAATGCCAGCTATTGCAGTTAATGGTCAGTGACTTTTACTTCGAGGAGATAAAGAACCCGAGCTGTGTCTGTATGATGACCTTTCCCTGTCACTGGCAGACTCTCTGCTTCAGGTGCACGTCCCCAAACTTTGGGAGGACAGTGATGTGCAGGAGATACAAGCAAACCATCACTGAGTGCAGCCACCTATCAATGATGTTCAGCAGATCAAATACCAGTTGGTAAGCTTGTTGGGATGGGGTGCACGTGGCACAGAGCAGTGTGCTTGGGGTGTCCCTGCTGTCCCTCCCTTCCCGGGTCATCTTTGCTAATCTTGCTGTGCTGGTGAGAAGCAGATGCTGCTCTGGGGAAGGTCTTGGAATCCCGAGTAGTTCATTCATAGAAGGGATCCAGAGTGCTTTCTGCTGGGTTCATACAAAACGATCATCTGGAAGGAAAGCTGCAGTCATTAGCAGATTGAAAAAGTAAGTCAGTCTTTCTAATGCAGCTGTTAATGGGTTTCAAGTTGACTGCTTCAGTTGCTACAGATTTTTATCAGTGCCCTCTCCATGGCACCTATTGATTTCTGTCTGTGTCGTGATACTGAGCTCCAGGAGTGCAGTCACTGATCTCAATCCTGACTGTGTTTCCTCAGTTTTAAATTAAGTTTTTAATTATTAGCTTAGCGGTTTCTGCGGTGCTGCCTCGTCCTTGTGTGGGTTGTGCACATAGCAAGGCTCCAGTGTGACTAACTGCTGCCTTTTAGGCTCCTTTGTGCATCCCTGACTGTGGAATTTGAATATAGCGTTGGTGTAGTCTGTTTTTGGGGAATTGGAGCGTAACATGCACATAATTGCCAGTTTTATGACATGTGTATATGTGTATATACATTTTTTATATCCTCATGCCTGTGTCTAAAACTGGAGCAGCTCAAATGATGTGGTAATGAGCAGGATTTGTACATTCTTGGTTTCCTCTGCGCACTGAGGGTGTTTCTGTTGGCAGGGACCAGCCGAGCACCTCACTGGGTGATGTTTTCTTTCCAGTATAAGAATTTTAATCGATGTTTAAACTTAAAGTAAGACAGAGAGGCACCTCTTTGCAGGGAAATGTGCTCCATGGGAATGAGTCATTTTTGTGGTTCTTAAAACTGTTGGTGAGACCAGCCTTGCTTGGAGGTCCAGGGGAGCCTTTCCGGGTGCTGAATTTGAAATAACGCACTCCAGGAATGGAAAATCCACATCAGAGGAGGCTGCTGTAGAGAGATGGAACAGAGACAAGGCTGTTAGCAGCAAAGTGACTGAACTGGGTAACATCAGCCCTGGAAGGGATCTCACTCCTGCTAAGTCAGCTTTGTACTGTCAGCGATGCCCAGCACTGTGTTAATTTGGGGTTTAAAAGCCTATTTTGCCTGAGTAGAAGCAAACTAGAAATAAGTATCCGATCTCCTCCTTCCTGCCCTGTTTCTGTAAGCTGGAGGAGCTTTTGTGAGACTGGAAAGCATCATCTCTCAGTGAAAGGAGGAGGGTTGGGATTGCTTCACACCTCATACCCCAGGGCTGTGAGTCTTGGAAGGTGCCCAAATTTTGTGGTCTTCTATTGGCAAAGTCCTGCTTTGTTATGTGGTATAATTTGCTGCATCACAATATATAAAATGTTGTCCCAAGGAACTGTTCTCTGTAATGTTTATGTTCAGTAGGGTGTGTATCAGAGAGAAAAAGTACTGTGGGGAGCTCATGTCTAAGCAAAGGCATTTTATGAGTGTGTTTCAAGGGATTTCTGGTGGAGTGTGTGTTGTCTGGCCTCCTGTTTGAATTTCATCCCATGATGTGATGGTGACAGCCCGGATTTCCTGCAGTGTTTGGAAGTCTTTCGTGGGAAGCTGCCCCTTCTCTTTAATCTTTGTCAACGTGGATGTTGTACCAGCGAGCTGTGGGCTGGGCAGTGGTGCCTGGGCGTTGAAGATGAGGTGAGAACACTCACTGTGGGAATATACATGTGGCGCTTCTGTTCAGAGTCTTCCTGGGGGATGTACAGTCCAAGTGAATGGTGTTCCTTAGTCTGAGACACAGTTGCAGGCCACAGATGTAAATGACAGATGCAAATGCTGCATTCGGAAGTGCTCAAGCATTGCAAGAGGAGGGACTGTGCAGGCTGTGAGAGGAGTTTCACTGCAGAGTTCTATGCAAATCCTTCAAGAAGCGAAGGGAGAAGAGGCCTAAGAGACTCTTCCTCCTGGAAGAAAAGGACACAAGGAGGGAAGAAGCTGAATGGGACAAGTCTGGTCTCTGATTTTCTTCATAGGATTTCGGTATTTTGTTGGGTTTTGGGTAAGAGTTTGCCCAGCCTTCCTGCAGCCCCAGAATCCCTTTCTTCCTGGAGGCAGCTGGATTGCCAGTTCTATTATCTCACGTGGAAGGGAGCCAGCTGTTTAAATTCTCCTCAGTCTTATGAGTGTGCATTTGTTGCCAACACCTGCACCGGTCTTGACTACGGACTTTGTCCAAGAGAGTTGTGTTCGTTCATCCACCATCCTCTGGCAAGCTCCAGGAGCGTGGATGATGAAACTGGAGGCTGTGGAAGGGAGGTGCCAGCACCATGGATGGTGGGCTGAGCTCTGCCCTGTGCCACTGCTGTGGGCTGTGGAAACTGCCACATGAAACCTCTGGTGTCCAGATGCTCCTCACAGCCAGGCACTTCATCTTGGTGATCTTTGTGATGTTTCCATCTCTCCAAGCTCTCCCCCTCCCTTGTTTTGGTCGCTGCGTGGGTGGTTTTCCTTCCTCTCCTCCTACTGCGACCGCAGACACGGCAAGGAGGCACGATCTCCAGAGTCAGAGTTCCATGTTACACAGGCTCGCTGCTGTTCAGGGCTGGTTTTAGAGAGGAAAGGAAATCTTTAGTTTATTTTTCATTCACAAAGTTAAGGATGTGGGGGGGGTTCATGTTTTTCTTGTATTGTTTTCTTGCTTGGGAAAGGATCTAGGTCTTCTCCCCACCCACCAGGAAATGAAGAAGAAAGTGGTCTGTGGTGAGGGGAGCAAACATTTGCTCTTCTTTTTTCCCTCATAACCCAGTAAGGCAGTGGAGGAGTTGCTGGTGCTGCTGGGATACAGAGCTAGTGGCAAGTGCTTCCTGGAGCATTCCATGGGAGAACAGCTCTGGAGAAGAGCAGCTGGAAACGAACACTGTGTTACCACCAGCTCTTGTCCCTGTTCAGCAACTCAGGGCTTTGGGAAGGCTGGCAAAGCTGCTTCATCCTTCTGAAGTGTGAATCCCAGGGAAGTAATCCATGGAGAGATTGAGACTGTGTAAAAAATTGTATCTTGCACTGAAATCCCTCGAGGGCCTTTTTCCTCAGCTTATCACAATAAATGCAAATATTGCCACCCTAAGATAGAATGAGTAGAGTCTGTGTGCCTTGTGTTTGTGTTGTTTGGCTGCTGTGAGGTTTGATGGAATCAGGGAATCACTCAGGGTGGAACAGACCTTGGAGATCATCGAGTCCAGCTGCTGTGCTGGGCTGTGGCAGGAGGTGGCTCTGAGGGCAAACATCGGGGTGTCTGTGCATCCATTTCATACCGGTGTGTGTCACAAGCATGCCCTGCTGTGCTGCCACGTTCAGGGTTCCAGCTGCTGTCCTAGCCCGGATGTGTGTGGTCACGTTGGTCACCACAGGAGCCCTGAGCAGCAGCAGCAGCAGCAGCAGCAGAGGAGGAGCCCTCATGAACTTCTTCAGCCACCTCTCAGGGCAGCTCATGTGGGAACAAAACACTTATAGGAATTTTTGGTAAATAGTCTTGTAATATGATGCAAGTTTAGGTAAACCCACATATTGAGAGGACAATAAGCCGCATCTGTAGTTCTGAAAACAATCTCACAGTGTGTATATGTTTCTGTGATGCTCAGTTCATGCAGTTAGTAAACCACAGGTGAAAACTGACATGGTAGCCTTGCTATTATTTTAAACCCCTCTGTTGTGGAAATACAGTATGTGAGAAGGACTTTTTTGTCCCAGTGTTCACCAAATTGAATTTCTCTCAATAAAATGGTAGGAATTGTTCTCAATTAGAGCTCTCGGGGTGGAAGACAAAATCTGTAATGTGGATCAAGCTTGGATATGTTCCATCTGCCTCCTGGGTTGTTTTTTGGTAGAGTCATTGTTCCAAACTCCAGATAAGTCAAATATTTTTCTTAAAATATTGCATTCAAATTTTTAATGGAGCCAGAGATTAAACTGGCTGCAGTTGTTGCAATAGTTTTAATATATCAAAATAAAAAACATTCTACTGTGCTTAAATAAAACCAGTTTTCTGACAGCAGGAGAAACATGGGAAATTACACTCCACAGTTAGGACTGGGTAAGGCTTTTTGCTGACAATTCCTGTAGGCTGTATATGCGGGTTGGACAGCATTTATTCTGAGGTGATGTATCAGGATTATGTCTCTGCTTGGTGAGAAAAGACAGATTTTGGGGAGAAGCTGGATGCTGTCAGTTTGGGCTGGCTTTGCTTGAACTCTGAACCACAGCACATTTGGAGATAAGATCCACACAGTGTCATGTCAGGGCCAAGTACTTGGGGGTTTGAAGTAAATATTTATAAAGTTGAACAGGGAACTTTGCTTGTCCTGAGGCAATAGTTTCATGCAGAAAATTCCTATAGAAGTCAGTGAATTGGCATGTGCGTAAGAAGCAGAGGGTGCCAAAACCAAGAGTCCCTGCAAGGTTATGCTTACTCCTCCCAGAAGAGAAGGAATTGGGGAGAGAGCAGACAAATGGTACTAAACAAACATTGATACAATTCAGCTGTTCAAGCTCAAAACAGAACGAAAATATTCCCCTCTATGTTAAAAAGAAGAGCTAAGCATGTGTTGTTGCTGTAGCCAGGGGAGGTGAGCTCTGCCTTACGTCCCTGTTCTTTGTGCTCCCCAGCCCTGGAACTGCTGATCTCAGTTTCTGGCACTGATGAGACAGCTGGAAACCTGAACCAGATCCCCAGCTCATATCAATATTCTATTCAAGAGTGTTTCTGCTCAAACATGAACATTTGGTGTTAATGCCATTTGCTTAACCTCAGCTGGTTTCAGGGGAGACCTTTGGTTTATGATTAAATTTAAAGTGCTTTTGTTGGTCAGATATTTAATCAAGCCTGAAAGGGTTTTAATTGTAATGCTTATCTACTGTTACTTGTCCCAGAAAAAAGCCTCCGTCCAGGAGCACGTCCTTCCCGGGACAGCATCTCCAGCTCACTGTTACAGCGTTTTCTGACATTCAGGAGGCAGGAGAGTGAGACTGAGCTTTAAGGCACCAGAGGAAAAGGTGAAGGGTCAGCACCACACTGGCCTGACTGAGGTTAGTGCTGTCCGGATACAGCTGAAGGTGTCTTCACATCCTGACTTACAACTCCTTCCTGGACTTAGTTCCCTTGTGAGATGTGGAGGTGGTGATTTATTTCTTTAATTAACTGTCTGAAGTTCAGTTGTACTGGGGCTGTTTCTGTGCATGAATCAGCCTCTTTGGAAATTCTAAAGGTGCTCGAGCGTAAAATTTTAACTGTTACCTGTTGTTTGGTTGCTGGGGTGTTGGAGTGAGGAGAGAAGCAGGAGGCAGAATGGATTAGACAAGGATCCCAGGGACACGTGGAAGCTGCGAGCTGTATTCTGCTGATGGACAAATCCATGTGATTCTTTGACAGGCTTTTTCCCAGCAGATGCTTGGACGGAGACAGGGCAGGGAGGAGAATCAGTGCACTGTCACTGGAGAAGGCTGTGCCTCACACCTGAGCTGCCTGGAGCATAGGAATTAAGGTCATCCCTTAGTAGTGAATCCCGGGACTTCAGAAAGTTTTGGACAAGCTTTGGCCAGGTTAAAAATCTGTTGTAAAGAAAGTGCTGTGGGGTGAGAGGAAAGGATTTATTTTTTAAAATTGTATAATTAATTACACATCAGTTGCATAAAACATAGCAATCAAGATTTGGACATACGTAGTCTGCTTTTGCAATAGTTAGAAGTTACAAGGAGGCTCTAAGCAATCCCAGTGCCAGAACAGCCTGCTGTAGCTGGTCCAGTTGGGAAACAATCATCGTCCTGTGCCAGAATCAGGTTTGAACTCTGCTAAAATGCTGTTTAGCAGAGAAGTCTCAGAGCTGCACTAGGTAATTGTACAAAAATATCATATTCATGGCCATGAAAAGCAAACAAAATATCAGGAATTCTTAGGATGAGAAAGGGCAAAAGAAAAAAAAACCCAAACCACTGTATAAGTGTGTGGTGAGTCTGCATCTTTTGGTAGCCTGGAATTGTTGTTTTTAAATGGTATAAAATGTGAGAAAAGAGAAGAAAATAGGATGCGGTGATCACTGTGGCAGGAACAACCAAAAAAGGTAGAATTTGTGGGTAATAATTTAGAAGTTGTAGCTGCCTTGTCTCTGGAAGTGTTCAAGGCCAGGTTGGACAGGGCTTGGAGCAACCTGGGCTAGTGGAAGGTGTCCCTGCCCATAGCAGGGGGTGGAACGGGGTGAGTTTTAAGGTCCCTTCCAACCCAAACCATTCCATGATTCTGTGAATTCTGCAGTTGGTAAAGAAAGAGCTGAAAAAATCTGAAATGTGGTAACATCATGTCAGGCATGGGAGAACAAACAGGAAGGGCTTATTCATAGCTTTCCCCGATAGGACAACTGGGGGAGAACAAGTGAGAGTGGCAGGTGGCAGGTTCAGAATAAATGAAATACTTTGTTTGCCAACATGGATTTAATGGAGAGACTCCCTGCCCGAGGATGTGGTGTGGAGCAGACAGTGCTCAGGCTCAGGAGGCAGTGAGATAAATTAAGGGGAAAGTCTATTAAGGACTATTAAAGATAATTACTACACCTCTGACTCAAAACTGTGGATTATTGGAGTCTGGGAAGAAAGCATGTGGTGTAGCTCTCTGTGCTCAGTCTGCTGGCGTGCTATTCCCTGGGGTCTGTGACAAGGGGAGACAGGATACTGGGGTAGACAAGTGTTGGATCCAACCCAATAAAGCTTTCTTCTGTTCTTGGATGAAATTGGCTCTGTTCCCAAAATTATGTTAACCGTTTGAATTTGAAAAATTAGGGCCATGTTGTCCAGGAAAAACGTTTGGTGGAAAGGAATGTATGCGTGTGTTTGGGATGTGTCGGTTTGGTTTTAATTTGGGGGTGATTATAGATACCTGCAATTGTAGAGGTATTAGAAGGCTCTGGACATTTTGGTGTAACTAGACATTTCTTCTGAAATCTAACCAGGTTCTATCTCTGATACTCTGTGTGACTGAAATCTGTGAGGAGCTGTGAGAGACAGTAGATTTGAGAGGAACTCTTAGCTTTGTTCATCTCTTGTATCTTAGAATCAAAGAATCTCCTGAGCTGGAAGGGACTCACAAGGATCATCTAAGTCCACCCCCCTGGCCCACCCCAACAATCCCACCCTGACCCTGAGAGTGTTGTCCAAACTCTCCTTGAGTTCAGTGCCCGACCACCCTCTGGGGGAAAAGCCTTTTCCTGATAACCAGAGTTTGGGGGGAAGCAGGAGCTGAGGATGCAGCTGTGAGAAGTGTTGTGTGAAGCATTTGGCATTCAATAGCCGCTGAGAACGTTTTGTTGGGAGATAAACACTGAAATCTCCAGGTTTGCACAATGAGTACAGGGAAACCTTGCCATTAGATCTTCTGTTTTACATAGTGAAGTGCACCGTGGGATCCAGCTCGGGATTGGGATGGTAGTGGCTAGGATAGTCGGCAGGGAACAAGCTCTGCCAGGTAACAGCCAGCCTCTCCTTTGGGCTGGGTGTGACTGGGAAAAGGTTTCCATTAATCAAAGCTGAAATGTCACTGTGTTCCTGGGCTCTTGGGCAGACAGGGAGATGGGAATGAGGGTTTCCAGGAGCAAATGTGGCTGTTCTTCATGTATCTCAGCATTTCTTACATAGGAAACAAGCGTTTGGTGATGGGAACAGCAGGTTATTCCAAGACCAATGTGATTTTGCAGATCCTGACATCGCATTTAGAGTGTGTGTCCCTAAGTGTTTAGAGAGATGTATGAGACACCCCTCCTACCTTAGGCATAGGTCAGAATCAACTGGAAAAGCCTAATGGAAACAACAAAAAGGAAGCCTCTGGGAAAAATAATCATATTTTTCACAGAAAACCACATTTTTATAAGAGTAGTTGTTTCCAGGCAGGTTTAAATGGCACATCTGTATTCACCTCATGGGATCAACCTCTGGCTGTGCTTATGTCACTGGGAGTTTTGCCATGGACTACAGCAGGACAGGATTTTATTCCTTAGGAAATACTTAGTGCTGCTTATCAAAGACATTCCTGTGCACGTTGCAAATGTATTTGGCCAAAGCAGCAGCTGCAGAACAACTGGCAGAGTGAGAGAGGAGCAGAATAACTCCATGAATGGATTAAAAATATATCCCAAAACATTCTCACTGGACATGGATAGAAATGAAGTTCAAGTGAAGCTGATTTATGCACAATAGATGTTTGGGCTTTTTCCCTACGCAGGAAATACAGTATATGTGAATAGAAATACAAAGGGTCAGGTTTGCAAATTTCCTTGTTAGTGACCTGATAATCCTGATTAAGAACTGGAAATTCTACCCTGTGGTGCAGATAAAAGAGTCCCAGGGTTCTGGTGGCTCAGTCCGTGGAACCTTCGTGCTTGAGCAGTCTTGCTCTAAATTTCTGTTCCATTCCATCACATTAAAATGTACCAGGAGGTCACTGGGAGAGCCTCCCTTAACCCGCAGAGGACTGAGGTTTGTTGTGCATGCTGTGAAAAGATCAAAGTACATCCATAAAGCTGACCTGAGGAATGTTCTTCCCAGGAATTTACACCTGTGTAAACTGAGGAGAAGCTGGACAGACATCTACATCTTCCACAGAATGATTTGTGCCCAAAGTTAGGCTTGGAAGGTGTTAGGATACCCATCACCTCACAGTGCCAGCCATCGAACATTAGGCTGAGACTGAGGAACATCAGGAGAATGATGTGCCCAGGCCTGGAGAACTCCATCCAACAGCAAATAAACAGCTGGGGGACTTGAACTTTTAGAAAATGAAATGCAGTGTGTACTTATCTTAGTTTCTGACTGGGGTAAGCAGATGCTGGCTTGCGCTGAGGCAGAGGGAAGCTTGTGGTTTAGAAAAAAACCCAGGCAGATACCATGGTGACAAGAGGGATCTGTAGAACTTAGAAGAGATGGGGGGGTTGCAAAGTGGCTCCAGATCATGGCTCCAAGGCATGGGCAGCATCTGGAATAGTGTTCTTGGCCCAGGGTAAAGGTAGCACTGCCTTCAGGCTGCAGGGATGCAGTGGGTGAGAACAGCTTGATGATGTGTTGGAAAATGCTCCATTTTGTTAATTCCTCTAAAGAGTGACTTCAGGGTGCCTCCTGAGGAGTCCTGAGAGCAAACCCCTGGGCACTGACCTTCCTGGCTACGGCAAGAAGTTGGCCAACTCCAGTGTTGTTTCAGCTGCCCAAAATATTAGAAACTGCAGTGTGGCCAGTTCTTCAGAGAAGAATTTATCTCCCCCTCTTGAAGACAGTTTCTGGAGTTACAATATTTTATCCAAGTAAAATAAAGAAGGATCTGGGCCCTTTGGGGGGATTTGCACTTGAAAAGTTACCCAGGGCACATAACTGGTTGGTCAGAAGACTACTGCCCATACAGGCTGTGATCTGCTGAACCTCTCCTATCCAGCATGATTTTGGGATGCTGTTCTATTTCAATACAGCCTGACCTTTCTAGGAAAGAGCAGGAAAACTTGTATTTAATCCATAGCTTTTTCTCTTCCTTTGTATTATGATATTTTATGTATTTTAGTTGAGGAGAAAAGCTTTGTTCTCTTCAAAAAATTACTTGTTTTAGTTTTAGAATAACAGCAAAAAGACTCCTTTGTTGACTCATATAACTGTGGTATATGAGTTTTTCAAAGATAAAAAGCAGCACACATCAGAAGCACCTGGATCCCTGAGGTCATGTTGTATTTCTTCTAAAGTAGTTTTTTATTTAAAGAATAAATGCCTGGCAGTATAAAGGCAGTGAAACAGCAATTAATGCTGTAAACTTTTAGTCTTGTCAGTTAATTTAGCTCTGTGTGCTAAACCATACAGGAAATAAACCTTCCTTTTATTGCAAACCACAGGGGCCTCATGCAACACTGTCTGTGCTTTTAACTCCTTTTCTAACCAGAGTTCACCTCATCAGACAAACAAAACCAAACCTGTTTTCCCTCTGCTCTCTCTGTGCCGTGCAGGGCCAGCAGAAATCCACAGGCTCTGGAAAATAATTACAGGAGCAGCTGTTTCAATAAACACCCCGAATGCAGCCCTGTGGATGTTATCTCAGGCTGGTTTCTCCAGGAAATACTATCCCAGTGCTGGGCAGATGTGGAGGGTGAAGTCTCAGGGGGCACCGAGGTGGGACCTGTGCAGTTTGTGTCCGGTTTCACAGGGTGTAGTTGCATGGACCTGTCATGGGATTTCTATGAAGTGGAATATAAAGGAGAAATAATTCTTTTAGCTTTCAGAAAGAAACTGCCTGAAAAAAAAAAAGAGTCACAACTTGGCAATGGGGATGATGTCCAGACTTTCAAGACTTTTTAAAGCTTCCAGAGCAGTCAGATGGTCAGCGGCACCCTCAGTGTCCTTCCCTCCTGTTTTTCTCAGCCGCATTGAAAGCCTTTGAGTATTTAGGAATATATCATGTTCCAGAGAGTTTTCTGCATCTCGTGATACCAAGCATGATTATCTTGCTAGAGATCAGCCTACTGTGTGGTAAATTGCTTTATAGCAATTGATCTGTAAAGCCTGGCTGTGGGGCTGGGCTATGGCATGTTGATACTGTTTGTAGAAACAGCCAGAAAGGATCTCTGAAAGTAAATAAGCAGTGATTTGAAAAAATAATTATTCCTGCAGACTAACAGCTTAGGAAAGGAAGCTCTGAGAGGTTCAGGGAGTCTGTGACAGAGGAAGCTTGGACTTCTTTTTTTTTTTATTATTATTTCCATATAGCAGAAGCACCCCTTTCCCTGTTTTGTGCCTCAGGTAAGAGAGCATAGTGAGATGCTGAGCCTGGGGAGACATCAGGAATACACAGAACAGTCGTGCCAGGAGAAGGGGCTGCTGCTGGAGCTCCCTCTGCTCAGCCCCTCTCTGAGCTGAGCATTGTGGAGCATCCCAAGGCTGAAGGAGAGGGTGAGCACAGACACCTTCCCCTTCTGTCATCGCTATCCAGGCTGGCATTGCCTGGAAAAGGGGACATGAAGTGGTCAGGGGGAGCCCAAGTGCTGGCTGGTGGGTGGGAATGCTCCCAGGTCCTGCCACTCTCACCCCTGTGCTGATCAGGAGTTGTTAGTTTGATACCGGGCTTTGAGAGGAGTGGATCTGTTTGTTTTTATTTAACCATGCATAGAGTTTGGATGCTGTGACAAGGCACACGGAGACTTGCAGGAAAACTCAGCCTGCCAAGCTCCACGTCTGCTGCAGGAAACAACTGTGTGTGATAAATGAAGAGCTCATATTCTGCTGCTGCCTATGCTTTGTTAGCAGATAACCGGGAGAATGGAGCCTGTATTCTGCAGGAGGAAGCTCGCTCTGTGTTGGTTTTGGACCACACGAGCAGTTTTCAGGCTTGTGAAAATCAAATGTCAAAAGACTGACACAGAAAATTACCAAGGGTCATTTATTTAGGATTGTAGTTGTGGTGTTTTCCTTTGGATGGTGACAGTTCTGGGTGCCGTGATGGTGCGTGGATGGTGTCAGTGGACATGATTAAAGCTATGGTCTGCTATACATCAGTGTTTCTTTACATCCTCATCTAAAGGAAGATAAGGGAAGGAGTAGGTCTGAAAGCTTGATTTTGCAAGATATGTTTATTCTGGATAACTCCAGTAGCCACAACCAGCCCCCCCTCCCCCGCCCAAAATTTCCTGATCTGGGAGTATTTGCACACAAGTCGTTCCTGTTGCTGAATGGAGCAAAGACCTGTGGCAGGGTCTTGGGTTATCCACAAAAACTACGTAGGGAGATTTGGTGCCTCTGCCAGGAACAGCTCCGGTGCTGCCGGCCCCTTCCTGGGACTTTTGGGTCCTTAACTCCTCCTTTGCCCTACTGGGTATCTTGTGTTCCATGTGTATGGAAGTACAGGGTAAAAAGGGTCGCTGCCAACCCATAAGCAAACATCTCTATTTTCTTGGCTGATGATGGAATGAGATTTTAAGTGTTAAAACCTTGCATTAAAATGCATGCAAAGGGAAGTTTTGGCTGTGTGGGGATTGTTTGCTTTTGAAATCCAGGCAAATAATCCCACTGGGCATTGCTATCACTTTTCACAGAACTTTAAAAAAAGGAAAAAAGGAAGGGAAAATCCCAAAGAACTAAAAAGACAGTCTCTGGATGTACAGAGGGTCTGTGTTGAGGGAGGTGGCCTTTGAAGAGGCCATGACTGCTGTGGGGAAGAACATTGGCATCCTGACTTGTGCATGACTTTGACTTGGCAATAGTGACCCTCTTCAAGCACTTAACAGAATGAAGAGAATCATCTAAAGCAGAGTAGAGGGCTGTTTCATTTCTGGCTGTGGTGAGGACATGGATGTCCTCACTGAAGGCAGGGTGTATCTGATCTGCACAGCCCTCCAGAACAATCCTGGGAGATTGTGCCTGAGGCTGAGCTGGGTTCCTGGGCAAAGCAGCTGGATGCTTCCAGTGTGGTCCAGGAGCCTGGGCAGGCCAGGGAATGCTGAATGAGCAACTGAAAGAGTGCTGGGGAGCAGCCAGGAAGGAGGAGAGTTAAAGGAGAACGTACAGGGTCACTCTCCTTTTCAGAGAATCACAGAATCTCCTGAGTTGGAAGAACGCACCCGGATCAAGTCCAACTCCTGGTCCTGCACAGACACGCCAACAATCCCACCCTGTCCCTGTCCCGTTGGCCAGATGCTCCCCCAACGCTTGGATATTATCTGTTAAGAGCAGAATTTGACTGAAGCTGTGATAATATGTTGATCCTAAAGGTGCTTTCATAGGAAGTAAACCTAAAACACATTAAAAAGTCATCAGGACTTTGTTAGGCAGTGCTGCTGCTGCTGTTTGCCAGAAGCTGGGCATATATAAATAAGGAAATGTTAACTTGTCCTCCTACTTGGCTAATGGGTAAAGGAATCTGCTTTTGGCCCCTATGGGAGGAAAGTAGCTAAACAGACACTGGATGGGATGCAGCAAGTCAATTCTGACCTATTTATGGCCTTTTAGTATCTTGTTAGAATTTGACTGTAGTGGAGCTGTGGTGGAATTGGCTGTACTACATGTCTGATACCAACGGAGTGACACTCAGGAACCCCGCTGGAACAATGAGGTCAAACCCTGTGTATGTTTAAATGAAAAAATCAATACCATTTGAGTCTGAATATTCAAATCACGCAGACTAACAGAGGTGATTTGCTTCTGTCAACTTCTCCTGTGATCATGGCCACAACATGATTAAAGGCTTGGGTTTTGCTAGCAGATGTCTGTCTAGTTTTGTAGGTCCAAATGACAAACACCCCACAGTCTCGTGTGGTGTGGCTGCCAAGAGCCTTTGGAATCCTGTTTCTGAGTAGTTGTTTTCCCTCCCCACCGTGCTCCTGATGGACTCTGTTCACAGCCCTGTGCACACACCTCTGCCAGCAGGGGCGGTGACACCCAGTACTCACCTGGCTGGGAAGTCACAGAATCCCAGAATGATTGAGGTTGGAAAAGCCCTACAAGATCATCGAGTCCACCCTGTGCCCGATGCCCACCTTGTACCCCAGCCCAGAGCACTGAGTGCCACGGCCAGTCCTTGCTTGGACACCTCCAGAGCTGGAGACTCCAAACCTCCTTGAGCAGTCCCTTCCAATGCCTGACCACCCTGTCCAGGCAGAAATCCCTCCTGATGTCCCACCTGCCCCTCCCCTGGCCCAGCCTGTGACCATTCCCACTCCTCCTGTCCCTGTTCCCTGGGAACAGAGCCCGGCCTCCCCCGGCTCCCCCCTCCTGGCAGGGATTTCAGAGAGCCAGAAGGTCCCCCCTGAGCCTCCTTTTCTCCAGGCTGAGCCCCTCCAGCTCCCTCAGCCACTCCTGCTGCTCCAGCCCCTTCCCAGCTCTGTTCCCTTCCCTGCACATGCTCCAGCCCCTCAATGTCCTTCTTGTCCTCAGGGGTCCAAAACTGGACACAGCACTTGAGGTGCCTTCCCAGTGCTAATACAGAGGGACAGTCACTTCCCTGGTCCTGCTGGCCACAAACTCATGTCCTCTCTGCATTTAGTGGTGCTGGAAAGCAGGCACTTGGTGGTATTTACACCATCACCTTTCCTAAATGGGTACAATCTCTAAAAGGTGCAGAAGTCCTGGCCTGGAGCACACAGTGTGTGCTGTCCCACTGCTTCTCCATAACATACATGAATGTGTGAGATCCTGCACTTTGTGTTCCCCTGTGCTCCTGAACACAATTAGGCTGAGGAGGTAAATTAGGTAAATACAAGTGAGTGGGAGTTGGGTCTACAAAGGCCCTTGGTCCTGTGAATCCCGATCCCCAGGAGTTTAGTACATGGAAGTGACATTAACTTTCCTGTTTGGTTCTTCTGGGAGGAGAGCACTTGTTGAATGCACAAGGATCTTCAGACTTGGGTTTTGTTGGTGTGAGATTTAACAAGCTTTCAGGCCTTGGGTTATTGAATGAGTGCACTTACAATGGCATTATAATCCATGAGAGAAGCTTTTCTTTTTGTTCTCATGAATCAGCTTTTTCATTTATGTAACTTTCTATGGTTTCTGGAGCAAGTCATGGTCTTGTTTTGGGAAGTGCAGAGTTTGTCCTTTGTTCCAGTTATATTCTTGGCTTGTGCTCCAAAATCTGGTCAGTGGGATGGTACCTTAGACCTGGCTAAAGCCCTATTGCAGACAGGCCACGTGCTTCCTGATGTGATGCAACCACCAGGTTAAATTGCAAAAACCTTTTGGTAGCTTGGATTTCCCCCCAGCCTCACTCCTGAGCGGTGGTCCCTTTGCATCCTTTCACCCCAGGACTTTTTCCTGCTTTTAAAGTGTGTCCCAGAAGCACGTGTGAGGAAGAGGGATGTGGCTGTTGCTCTCAGTGTGAGCTGGAGCCTGTTCCCTCCTGCCCCAGGTCCCGGGCTGGGGATGCTGAGGCAGCTTGGGGTCGGTGGTAAAAACCATTTCCAAATAAACAAATGTTAAGCTGTTGGGGTCTAACCACATCAAACCAGGGCTGCTGTGGCTGCTGTACAGGATATATGTGGATATGCCATGGGCTTTCCCAAAGGCAGGCAGAGAGTCAGTACATACGGAGCCCATCTGGACACTGCTTACTTTCTGGAATTAAAAAAAAGAACAGCGCAAGTCCAGCGTGAACTTTTCCAGCCTCCTGTGTGTGATTTAGGTCACGTAAGTTCATGGTGGTTTGCTGTGTTTGTCCTCAATCTCATTCTCTACAGAGCAGAAGCCAAACATCGAGAGAGACAATGATGGCACTGCTACGTGTAATGCTCGGCTTAAAATAGCCAGAACAAAGAAGTGCTTTGAGTTCTGTGATGATAATTACCCAGACCTAAAAATAGGCAGAGGTTCTACCAGGCAGAGAGAAGAGAGAGACAAGAATTTCTGGGAGACACCTGGCACAGCTCTGATCTGGCAAGTCATTGCTGGAGGCACTGACAGGTTTCCCCCCCTTTGACCACCATTTACAGGGGCACCACCAGAACTGGAACATCGGAATTTTAAGCTAATATGGGGAGGAGGGGAAGAGGAATCTGGCTTGTTCATAGAAATAAAACCAACAAAAACACTTTAGACAACAAAATAGCTTTTACAATATTAGAGTAAAACCAGGGAACACTCTTACAGAGGGGAGGAGGCTGCCTGGGGGTGTTTTGTCTGGGAAGGGAGGCTGGTTGTGGTGCTGGACTGGAGAGCAGACTTAGGGGGCCCTCAGGAATCCCTGACATTTAAATCCATGGCTGAGCTGCCGGGCTCTTTAACTCCTACAAATGATGTTGTACTGGGAGGCAAAATGCTAAGTGTTTTGCAGCTCATTTGCAAGTCTGAGCTTCTACATTAGCAGCTCAGGTGGGGAAGGCAAGATCATTGTAGAAATTGGGTGAGAAATGTAAAAACCGAACCAAACACCACACTGTTTTTTACTCTTAATTCCAAGAAATGGTGGTGAATTCAGCGGTGCTTGCCAGGCACAGCAACAGAGGTGGCATGTCGTAAAGCCAAGGCCACAGCTTAGCCCATGGGACACCAGCTCAGCATTCCTTGTGCTGCCCCATCCTTCCAAGGAAAACCACTTCCTTGGGGTTCTCACCTTGCTCCTGGCTGCCCGTGGAGTTTACTGAGCATTTCTTATGCTACACTTTTCCCATTTGCTGTTAAATTTCAGCTTACCAATCTTCAAAAGGCTCTGAAGCGCTTGAAGAACAGATGGGTACAAGTCTGGCCACAAACAGGAGCATCACCAGGAGTTTGGACACCTCCTGCGCAAACAAAGAAGCAGCTTCTTTAAAATCATCAGTGGCATAAAATACAACTGGTTTAAAGCTGTAGTTGCTTTTCCTTATCTAGAACTCAACAAGCTGGAATAGGAGATGGTAAAAGAAACCCTTTTAATGCTGTTTTTGTCTTGAAACTGAACTGAGAAGTGTGTAAGATCTAGATCTGCTGAAAGGTGTGGCTTTGCTGCTGTCCTGGTGCTGGATCCCAGCTGTGGGGTTGGGAGTGGCAGCTCAGGCCACATGTTCAGTGGGGGCTGGAGCGAATCATGGAATTGTTAAGGCTGGAAAAGACCTGTGAGATCATCAAGTCCAGCCATCAGCCCAGCCCCACCACCGTGTTCACCACTAACCCATGTCCTCAAGTGCCACATCCACACATGTTCTGAGCGCTCTCAGGGATGGTGACTCCATCACTTCTCTGGGCAGCCTCTTCCAATGCTTCGCAACCCTTTCCATGCAGAATTTTTTCCTAATATCCAATCTAAACCTCCCCTGGTGCCAGGATAGCCAGCAAGTTTGTTTTGTGACCAAAACAGCAGCACTCAGACTGTAAACTTACTTCTGGTTCCAGTGGTCCATAAATAGATTTCCAAAACATGTCTATTGTCCAACGAGGGATTTATTTATAAACTGAAAAAATAACAAGACTTAAAAAAACCAGCTTAACCCCCTTTCTTGGCCAGCAGTGCAGACAAGACTGTTCTGTGTGTGTGCCTGTGTACAGCAGATGAGATGGAAACTTCTGTGAGGTTCAGTGCAATAAAGTATGTAAAATAAGTGTCTCGCTGCAGTGGGGGGGTGGTATGAGAGTTTGGCTGGGACAGTCAGCACAGTCCTGGCTGGAGCTGGGGATGGAGTGACCTGCAGCATCATCCCTGCCTCCTTTCTGTTTATTATCTTTTAATTGAGTTCTTTTTTTAAATTATTTTTTTTCAATGAATAAATATTTGGAGGAGAAAAAATAATATTGAGTCTAAAATGTTGCAGTATTTTCTGGAAAGTTTATTCCCACTTTGGGATTAAAAGTCTCTTTTTGATGGACTGAATTTGTTGGAAAACATCACCTTTTGGTACTTTTGGCAGCTTTGACATGGTTTCTCTTGTGTTACTGACATCACTGATGGGAGTTAGATCTGAGAACAGTAAATTGAATTTTTCATGTGTGTTCAGCTGAGGGATAAAACTTGTTCATGATTTTATACTCATTTTTTTAATGTTATTCTGTCCCCGTTCTCTGTTGAAAACGTAATGTTTCATCTTTTGCTTCCAACTGGAAAGGAAGAGAATCTTGCTACCCAATGGATTTTGTAGTAGAAGGTCACAGTGCTGAGACTTCACTTAACCACAGTAACTTGCTGCAAAGCTATTTCTGTGTCTGGAACAGACAGTGAAAGCCAAAACAAAGAGAAAATAAATTTATTTGGTTAAATGTTCCTTTCTGTATTATCCTGGGGACAGCATCACAAAGGATAATGTTTCCACTTGCTGGAGCATTTGTAGCTGTTTCTCCCAAGTGTGTTCAGGCACAGAATCCAGGATGTGTTTCTGGGATGGGGGTAAGGGCACCTGTGAGCCAAACTGGCTTTCCCAAGGGTATCAGTGTTTCCCAGGCGGGGTAGTGGCGATATCCAGCACAGCAGCACTGACTTCTGCTCCCACCCCTTCTCCTTCCACCCCTCTGTCACCATCCCACGTCCACCCTGGGGTTCCCTCCCTTCTCCATCCATCCCTTTTGCTCATTCCCCTCTGCTCCTGCCCGCAGCCTCTTCCCTTCCTTACAGCTCCCTGCCCATCCTTATCCTTGATTTCTCTGTTCTGGTGCTCCCGTGTCTCCCCGATCCTCCTGCCCCCCAGTGCTGGTGCGGAGCCTCCGGACCCTGCTGGGCTCTGCAGCTCTTGCGCTGACTCTCTGCACGTTCCCGACTCGCCACTGGTGTTCTTGGCCCTGCGCTACGTGTCAGGAGCACTCGGAATAAACAAGGATTTTTGTGTTTGCCAACTGCAGTGAGCTGCAGTTTAAAGGCCAGAATCACTTGAGACATGACAGTTGTTTACGTAGGACGAGGTGCGGGATCTGCAAGGGCGCTGGCCGGTGTCCAGGCTGGTCAGGCCACCGGGAGGGGTTTTCTGGGAAGCGAGGGCTGTGTGTTGACAGGCGCATCCTGAAGGAAGGCTCCTCGCTCCTTCCCAAACATGGGCAGCAGGAACCATCGCCCAGGCTGTCCTGGGGGGAACGTGTGGCCTTTTGAGTAAGACAAAACACCCTGAAGCAGCAGCAGACATCTCCTGCTCTATTTTCAGCCCTTCCCTCCCAGTGGTATTCCACTGCCTGGGATTAATGGAAGTCATCTAAATAAAATCCCATAAAATAACAGGATCTAGCAGCTCGGTGTCCGTTCTGCCCAGCGGTTGGTGCCGTGTTTCTCTGGAGCATTTGGTGCTCTCATGAAAGTGCTCATCACCTTGACCAGAAGACTTGTCTGAGGAGCTGGGAGGAAAACATCACTGCTTAATATTCCAGTTTTTTTGATCTGGCCAGAAAACTAGGATTTCAGACTAATATTCCTCATGCATCAACACCAGTTCCTTGGTTTTCCGTAGAGCTCTTTGGGGAATTACCTCCCTTGACCACAGATGGCCTGAGAGTGACACGGAGACCAGACTTCCGTGTTTGCCTTCCAATGGGGCCTTTTCTAGGGGAAAAAGTACATTTCCAGCTTTGCCAGTTCTTCCAAAACAAGCAGGGAGGGTTATGATGGCCCTTTGGAGCCATGGTCATGAATTTGGGATCTAGTTGTGCTGCTGGGAGGGGAAAAAAACCCCAGAGACTGTCCCAGTGTGAGAAGCTGTGAGGGGTATGTGTGGCTGGGAGACAGTGGAAGAGTCAAAGTGATTACAAAAATAAAGACACTTCCCAGGAGATCAAAGTGCTGATTACTGTCCAACGCGTAGCTCCTGTTTTTTGTGGCAGTGTATAGATTAGGGAAAAAGTTGGTTTTCTTTAAGGTCTTAATAATCCTGGGGCATCTCAGCATGTGTTGTCATTAAGCAGATGATTTTGGACAAGTTAAGGACTGGAGACTATTGAAAATTAGTTGGATCTGTAATGTTAGACATTGTAGGAAAAGCTTAATTAAAATCTGATGGGTTCAGGGAAAAAAATTTCCATTTACTGCCAGGTCATACTGGCAGAGGAGTTCACAATTCCAAAGACCTTTTCCTTCTTTTAGCCCTACAGAGCGCTCGCTCTCTTTCCCCTCTGAGCTGATGGAGAAAAGCATCCCCTGCTCCTCCCTGCGGCTCTGGTAAAAGGCAGGGGAGAAGCCTCTTACGCTTAGGGTTGAGTGCTGAGAAACGTTTTTCCATGCAGCCTCTCCATGAATGATTTCCTGGGCGGTATGAACTCCCCCAATTCTATTTATTTTTAGCCATGATGAAAATGAGCAACATCCTCCTGTCGGAGGGTGCTCGCACATGGAGTCCAGCGGCTTCTGTGCTGATGTGGGAGCAGGAATTGCGTTGGCTTTGCAGCCTTGGGTTTTCCTTTGTTGGGAGAGCAGGATTGGTCCCCTTGTGCTACACCAAGCCCGACGCACCCCTCCTGAGGTCTGCTTGAACTTGGCCATGGAGAGAGCAGCTAAAGACTTCAGGAGGTGCCTGAAGATTCCCTCTTTGGATTTACCAGGCACTGCTTCCCAGCCTACATCTTCCAGGGCAGTGCTTTCCCCATACTTCCACCCCAGCCCTCTGCAGCTCCCAGTCCGGATGGGTGCCGTGGGTGCAGGGCTTCTGGTCAGGATGGGTGCCATGGATGCAGGACTCCTGGTCTGGATGGGTGCCATGGGTATGGGGCTCCTGGTCTGGATAGGTGCCATGGGTGCAGGGCTCAGCCCCCCATGGTTCTGGGTCAGGATGGGTGCCGTGGGTGCGGGGCTTCTGGTCAGGATGGGTGCCGTGGGTGCAGGGCTCAGCCCCCCATGGCTCCTGGTCAGGATGGGTGCTGTGGGTGCAGGGCTCAGCCCCCCATGGCTCTGGGTCAGGATGGGTGTCTGGGTGCAGGGCTCCTGGTCAGGATGGGTGCCGTGGGTGCGGCGCTGTGCAAGCCGGGGCACAGGAACCATATTTGGCTCCAGTCTGGCTGTGCCCTGACCCCGGCGCTGCTCCGTGTTTTCCCGTGGCCGTATATGGAGCGGCTGCTCCGGGAGCTGGGGCTGACCTGAATTAGCACCAGTGCAACATCTGTATGAAACGCTGCTCTTGCGGCTCAGAGCTCATTAGGCTAAAGCCAGGCCTTGGTTTTGTAGTGAAAGGGGTAATTTGAAGAGAACGAATTTCCCGTTATATCCCGGTTTTTCATTGTTTGCCAGGGTGCACATGGTTATAATTTCCTTTGTGATGGTAAAGTCATGCAGAGGGAGAGCAGAGCATAAGCAGAACATCTCTGTGTCGGGAAGTCAGTAATTCAGAATAACAGTAACAAAAACCACCTTCCCTGTGCAAAGCCAGCACAGCATTTGCTGCACAGATCCTGTTTTTCCCTTGGATGCTGTGTGAGTGCACAAGGATGGGCACAAGGTGTGGGACCTCAGCCAGCCTCCCTGACACCAGTGGGGATGGGAGATGAGGGACCACAGCTCTCCAGAGACCAGACCTGCTGCTCTGAGACCCAGAACACAGCAGAAGAGGGACTTTTGGCCAAAGAAACATGAGCCAGAATTGCTGTGGGATCTTAAAGTTAGTGGACTCGGTGGGATGTCTGGGTGGACAAAAACCTGGGCTCTGAGAAGGGGGGCTCAGCCTGTGCTAAAGGAAGCAGGTTGTACCTCAAATGTGCCTCAACAAACTCCACTGCACCTGTATAATCAACATTTCCTGAGTTAACTGTAAAACTTGGCCAGCGCAGCCTCTGCAGGGCCTGCTCACACCTCTGCCTTTGCGGGGCACCTTCAAGGTTCACAGAGGGACAGTGTCTTCAGGCTTGGTTTGGTTATGTAGGAGCCAAGTCAAGGCTCATATCTGACTCTTCAGAAGATACTTTTTGATTCTAAGAACTCTCTCAACACAACCTGTTTCACACCACTGGTTTCTGCATTGAACCCTGGAACTGCAGGAAAGATGGTCTGACTGATTTTGTTTGCCTTCTCTCCCCCCCTTCCTCTTTTGTGACAGATTAAAAAGCAGCAACAAGATGTGTTAGGCTTCTTGGAAGCCAACAAAATAGAGTTTGAGGAAAAGGACATCGCCGCCAACGAGGAGAACCGGAAATGGATGCGCGAGAACGTCCCCGAGGACAGCCGGCCAGCCAGCGGGAACCCCCTGCCCCCCCGGCTCTTCAACGACAGCCGCTACCTCGGGGTGAGGCTCTGCCCCATCCCACCCTGTCCTTCACTCTCCCCAGGTCCCCATCCTGCTCCTCTTCTCGCTGTCCCCATCCCGCTCCTCTTCTTCGCTGTCCCCATCCCGCTCCTCTTCCTCGCTGTCCTCATCCTGTGCTCTGCTGCTGTGACCTGCATGGCAGGTCTTGGCCAGCTGTAATTCTGGGAAGGCTGTGGAAGGGGTCAGACATTTCCCCTCCTCCTGGGCTTTTAATAATAATTGATTCTTGAATATTCCAGTCCCACCACAGGACGGGTTAAAATCTGGACCTCCTATTCAGTTCCCACCCTGCAGTGTATATATAAGTTTTCTTCCTGTGGGTTTTTTCTGCTCTTACGGCTCTCAAAGTTCATGTTATTTTTAAATTTTCATGATAGTGAACTCACACCTCACAGAAACTGGCCCTGTTGCACCGACCTTACATTCTGTAGCAAGTTCAGAGATCTGTTCTGCCCAGGTGTGGATCCCAGGTCATACAAAGTCATGTCTGGTGTGATAATAAATCAGTTTTCTTCTTGGGATCAGCTCTGTGTGCTGCCTGCAAAATGAAGGCTGCTGTGGTCCACTTACTGCAGTGCCTTGGACGGATTAAAACTCATGTTGCAAATACAAATTCTATTGGTAATTATTTTAATGCTTGATCAAAAGTATGTTGCCCTGCAGTATTTGTATTCAGCAGGCCATGCTTGAATGATTATTAGATTAACTGTTAGTTTTATTTTTAAAACTTAATATGCTCTGAACAGAGCTCACAGAGTGCATTCCTCTGGTCCTTTTGAAGTCTGGTTCTGACCTGCAAGGTCTGTAAACTCAGAACCTGCTGGACCTTTATGAAGCAGTGCCTACTGAAAGAAATTACTCTCACTGTGCCAGGAATTTTTCTTGCTTGTAATAGAAGCAGAACTTGAAACAATATCCACAGTGAGCTACTGTACCACTCAGCTCTCAAAATTTACTGACTGTGGTTGTGACATGGGAAAATGTTGGCTAGAGTGCCAAATGTGAGGACAAATGTTAGCAGAGATGCTTCTCATGCACCCCCCCAACTGCACACCCTGACAGTTCTGAGTGCAGAACTGCACACCAGTTCTTGCTATGGACTTATTTCAACCCCAAAATTTGGTTTGATGTCACTTTGAACTTTTGAAGTTTGGTCAGTTTGTGTTGCTGGATTTTGGGTTGCTGTAGTTCAGATTCCAGGGAAGTAAAAGTACTGTTCCCAAAATTTGAACCTATTTCTTTATCTGATGCCTCTCAAGCATGAACTTCCCTGTTTGTTCCATCTGATGCAGCACAACTGGCAGAGGAAAGAGCAAATTGACTTTGCTGGCCCCAGCAGAGAGGCTGGAGCTGGAGATGCTGCAGGCTGGCAAGAGCCTTGCTCCTCACTCCCAGGAATTCCTTTTCTGGGAGATGCAGTGGAGCAGGCTGTCAGACCATTCACAAGCAAGATAAACAAGCCCTTTGTTATCAAGCAGCCCCAGTCCTGTCAATGGAAGGGCTTCGGGGAGGATTTGCCTTAATCATCCACATTTCTATCAAATTGGTACCCAAATGCTGCATGTGCAAATCCAGCAAATAAGTTACCATCCCTGCTCTCCAGGCAGCTGGAATCCTCTAGTCCCTGTACTTTGCTCTGTTCCAGCTGCAGCAGCCTCTCTGAGAGCTGCCCCTCTCTGCTGTTTTCAAACAGTATTTACTGTTTCTTAGGCTCTTGCCCAGCAGACAGCCAGGAATCCAGAGCAGTGTGCCCTGAACAGCAGCTCTCCCTGGCTCCAGCCTGAGACTGAGCTGCTGCCTCACCTTGGGCTCCCCAGCCAGGACTCCTGCATCCAACATTCCCCAGGAAAGCTGGAGGAGGCTGGTGCTGTGCTAAATTAAAAAGGGAGAGCAGGAAAGCCACAGGACAGATCTATGCTGAATTCAGAAGTCAGTGGAGGAATTCTGTGGTAACTCAGACAACAGCGGGCTTGCAGAAACCTCCTGCCTTCCTTTGGTTGGGGTTTGGTATTTCTTCTGTTATTTAATTGTTTTTACCTTAATTTTCCCATGTGTGTGTTTAGGGCCACTCTAGTGCTCTGTGAGTACAATGAACAGTCCACTCCTTTGCCTTCACTTGCACAGACTAATCCTGAGGGGTAAACACAATGGGAAAGGTGTACTCTGAGTGTAAAGGTTGCAGTTGAACTTTCATCAGGTTTAAGAAGCGGAGTCCACAGTTGCACAGTTGCCATCACTAGTCAGGAATTAGCAATGACATCTGGGGACAGCAGTGTTTGTGATGCCAGGGTCCAGGCTCAGCCGCTCCTGCAGGAGGGACATCCACGCCAGACCACTGTGCAGTCTGTCCCTCTGGGAAAGCTGCAGCACCTCACAGCAGCATCTTCTTGGGACAGAGAGTGAAATTCCCAGCTTGTCCCTTTCCAGCCAGAACAGCTGGTGTGGTGTCAGTGCTAATGACAAATTCCTGAGGTGCCACTGCGTTTTGCATTCAGCCACATGAAGCAGTTGGTATGGGTTGGGTGACACCCCAGCTGAGCTGAGATTGTTTCTGACAATTCCTTCTTCTGTATTTTGCTCCCTCCCTGACTCCCCCCATGTAGGACTATGAGGCTTTCTTCGAGGCGCGGGAGAACAACGCCGTTTATGCATTTTTAGGCTTGACTGCACCACCTGGTTCAAAGGTAGGTGAGCCCCTTCCTCACACGAACCACTGCCTGGATCTTACACCTCATTCTTTCCTCATAGTAGGGTTTGTTACATGTGCTGTGGTTGCCCCAATCAGTCTGTGAGATCCCCAGTCTCCAGAGGCTTTCAGGCTTCATCTTCAAAAAAGGAGTTAATATTTGCACTGAAAAATGTCTAAGAAATGTAGATGAAAAAAAATGTCACAAAATCAGAGAATGTTTTCAATTCAGTGAAAAAATTTAATTCATATGAAATTTTGATGAGATTTTTGTGCTAGAAAATCCCTGGAAACCAGAGTCAGTGTTTCTGAATAACATGGTCTTGCTTCAGAGTAATTTCTTCCTTCAGCTTGTTATCCAAAGCTTATTTTCCTTTGCCAATTACAAACTGGGCTGCTGCTTTGCAGATGCAATGGGCTGGAATTCTCCTTTTGATTTTGATAGGATGGGACAAGCCTACTTTATACGTTTCACTTGACAGCAGCAGGATCCTCCAGGTCACTTCCAGCTTCCTTTTTCCAGTGGATAAACATGCCGCTCCCTTTCAGCTTTACTCATGTACGAGTCGGAGGTCAAGCTGTGCACATCACCAAGAGACCTAATTTTAAGGGTGGATGGTGACCCATCAGCAGTGAGACTTGCAGGTTGTAGGCCAGACTGAAGCAGTTTTAGGAGCCAAGCTAATTCCTCACAGTAGTTCCGCTGATGGGAATGGTGTGATGAGGAAAAGCTGCCTTGTGCAGAGAGCAAAGCCTGGGATTGGTGCCCCAGTGTCACACAGTGCCATAGTCCTGGGAATCTCAGGGAAGTTCCTTGGAACAGCAGAGCGTGCAGGATGGAGCCAAGGAGTGAGGAAGCAGCCCTGGGGCTGTGGGATGCAGGGAGGGCTGTGGGATGCAGGGAGGGCTGTGGGATGCAGGGACGCTCGTGCCTTACCCCGGGAGGTGAGAGCAGCTGCTGCCATAACAAATCAGGTCACCCGTCTGCAGAAGGTGCGTGAGCGTCGTGTCGCTGCTCCCAGCCCTGCCGGCTGCAGGAGCACAGCAGGGGGGCAGGGCTCTGACTGTCCTCAGGGATGCTCCAGCCCTGTCCTCACCTATGGAAAAGGGGAATTCAAACAGCAGGGATAGAACACACTTGAACTCTGCTGGGTTTCCATGTTGTGTTGGGCCGATGACGATAAATAACCTTTGCAGGAGTGACCTCGTACCCACTGCATTCTGCCCTTGGGCTGGCTTTGGGAATCCCTCCCACAGGCAGGAGGTACAACCGAACTGGTTTCCTGCTGCTGAGTGGGAGACATGGATTTGTAGGTGATGATATTGGCATTTACAGTGTAGCTGGGTGCAGCTTGGATATAAAACTGTAGGGAACGGCTCTGCATAAAGTGGAATCAGCCTGTGTGTGATGGCAAGGAGGACCTTGGCAGGAAACCTCCACTCAGTGCCATTATGAGAGATTTGGGAAGTTCATTGACTCTGAACACAAAGGTTTGACATTTAATGCTAAACAGGAATGGGTCAGAAGTGAGCATGGAAAATCCAAGTAACTGTTTTCTGAGCCCCAGTGGTTTGGTTTGTGCTTTTGACTCTGAGAATCCCATTGGATCTACAAACCCTGGGAAAGACTGGCACTGAATTGATCTTAAATATACCTATTTGGATTTTAAAGGGAGAGGATTTTGTGAGTTAAAGGCTGTGCTTAATTATTTGTTTATTAAGGATTTAAGGACTGAAAGGATGCTTACTGAGGAGCCTTGAGGGAGAAATAAGGAAAAGTAATGGAGAGGAACAGTGTCAAAACTGGAAAGCTGAGCCTCTCCCAAGTAACTTGGGACTACACCCAAGGAAATGGAGTTTGACCTTCAAGAAAAATAGGTTAGAAGGTTCTTGGAGTTACTTGTACCCACCTTCCTGGGGATGAGGAAGATACCAGGAATCCTCTCCAGCTCTCCACTGCCTGTTCTGAAGGAAAGTACTTTATCTTGCAAATACAGAAGAGCAAAATGTCACTACTGAGTACCCAACTGATTAATGGAGTTGTTAAAAAGCCAAGGGAACTTTCTCCTCTTTCCTACCATTCAAAGAACCACTTGTATTCCAGAGTATCAAACATCCTGCTTCTTTCCAGGCTTTGTAGTTCCTTTTGATCTTCCCCTCGCTCTCCACCTGCCTTTTGTGCCTGTGGGCAGGGTTGTGCTGGCTGGAGCAGCCGTGCATTGCCATCCCACCAGGTGCCGGTGCCATATCCCACCTGGTGCCAGTGCCATCCCACCAGCTCCGGGAGCACAGCACGGCCCAGCCAGGCTGCTCCCACCACCCACTGCAAAGGCAGGATGAGGGCAGAGAGCCAGGAAAACCACAGGGAGCCACCACCTCCGGGACAAGGGAGATCTGCGTGGGACTTCCTGCAGACTGGGTTCACCCACTGTGTCCCCTCTGAAAAATCATATGGACTTCTTGGAAATTCCCCTCTCAGTCCTTCCTCCTCTGTTTTTTTGTGTAGCAGTGCTGGCTCATGGTGACAATGCTATTGGTGAGCCTGTTATCTTGAGTATTTATTTCTGTGCAGTCACAAAAGCAAACAGCTCCATTACATAAAGGTTGAGTTTGGCAGCTGTTGAACTTTGTCCTTTCAAATAAACCAGGCTGTCCCCACTGAGGTGCTGCACTGAGGACACTGGGATTGGAATTCATCTCTTTGCAGGCCATGTCGCTACAAACAGGTAATTAAATTAATCTGCAGTCAAAAGTACACTTAGACAAACCATCCAGAAGGAAATTCCTTTTGCATTTCTTCTGTTGTCATTCTGTTCCCACTTGTGATCACTTCAAAAAGGCTGAAAGACACCTGAAAAATGCAGGTTGTTTTACAATGTTCCTTCTGAACATACTGAGAAAGTCCTAATACATGTAATTCTCTTTTGCTGTTTCAGGAAGCTGAAGCACTGGCCAAGCAGCAAGCGTGAATTTCAACTGCCTTAAATGTCTGTAAAGGGAATTTCCACAGCTTTTTATAAAATAGTCCAACTGTCCTGCTTCAAGAAATGTAGATGTGATTTCTAATGTTTGATTGGTGCTTGCAGCATTCACTGTCCATAACCCGAACCCAACACAAGTGGAGGTGTGAACTCAGGTGGGCAGCAGGAGCGGGCTGGGGTGGAGGCAGAGGCTGAGGAGGCCAGAGCAATCAGACATGAATGATTTCACTTGGTTTAAACTCTCCTGGCCATTCGTCCATTTTGTGTAAACCTAAAGATTTTAGTACTAATAATGCAGCTGGGTGTTACCTAGATATCCAACTGTTTAAACAGCATCTAAAACCTCGTCAGATACTCATTTAGTGCCTGAGTTGCCTCAAAAATGTTACTGAATTACACAGTAATTTTTCAGTGTCTTTCCTGGTTTCAGATGGAATTGTAGGTGGTACCGTGTAGTATAACCATTGTAGTCGCTTTGGAAAGTTGTGTTTGTTCCTTTGTAGAATGGATAGTTAAGATTTGTATTGTTACACACTGTACAGCTGGTAAAAACCCACCAAACCCCATGTGTTTCTCATTTAAGTGATCCGTGTGGGCTCCTCTAACGCAAAGGGATGTGGGCCATGGACACAAGTCCCTCACAGCTGCCTAAGCACAAGCGATGACACATCTGTGGGCAAGACTCAATGTTGCAAACAAGCCAAAATGGCCAGAAATGGCATTTCCTTACCTGTGTAAGGGTGAAAGCCTTTAATGTATTTCTCTACAAAAATACCAGTTCACACTGCTTAGAGCATTAAACATCTCACTGCATGTCAAGTAGCCATTAGGTTCATATAGTATTTTTTCAAATGAGGAAATAAATGTTTGAATAGCAAGAACTATTGTAATTAAGCAAGAATTTTTTTTTTTTTTTTTAAGGTTTAAAAGCTTCTTTTTTCCATTGTTATTGCCATATCATGAAGCTATACAGGAATTGCAAATCTATCATGAAGTGTCTTGTACTGGTGAATTTACCATGTGCAATATTAACCTGTGTGTTCTCCTGGGGCTCAGGAGGGAGCCTGTTATTCCTGGCCATGTTTTAACTCCTGATTTATCTTTCTGGGAGCCTGGGAGGCAGTTGGAAGCTTGTGTTTACAAAAGCACCACAGTATCACAAGGCAGAGGGATGGATGGATTTTGCCTTACCTTAAAGAAAATACACACAGTTGTGCTTTTTTACTAACAGCCTTTATCAGGAACTACTGAAATCCTATGAAATTTAAGATCTTTTGGAGATGGAAGTTATGTTTTAAATCCCGTAGAAGATTTTACTTGTTTACTACGATTTCATCTTTCCGAACAAAGTGATTTTTCTTTCTTAATATTGGCCTAATCTTTCTCTGTGACTGAACTCCTGGTCAGGTTTTTGGGAACTGTGGAATACTAGAAGGTGGGATTTGACACACGGGTCTCTGTACCCACACCAGCTTGCTGTGTTTCCTGTGCAAGTTTGGTGAATTGCAGCCATTATTTTGGAGAAGCTGTAATTAAAAGTCGCTGCCAAATTCTGTCAGTTCAGCGACCCAAAACATTCAGAAACGAGGTCAATCTCTGTCTCAACAGTCAAGAAAATTGCCAAGTTTAAGAAAGCAAAGTCACTCCCCTTGTCTGTCCCCCCCCCCCCCCCCTA
>VWZG01000589.1:37076-47243 GCA_013396735.1 Grallaria varia
CCCCCCTGCTCCTCCCCCCCCCCCCGCCATATGGGAGCGTTCAAACTGTATCAGCATTCCTAAGCCAGCTCTGGGAGCCAGGCTGAATTATTCCTTTGTCTGGGGAACAAGGCACCAACAGAAACTGAAAATACTGAAAATCTCTTTGTTGTGTGTGTAAAACTTGAGTTTTGGATGCAGATCTCTTGCATGACTTTAGGGGTGCCAGGAATCTGTTACCTCTGTGCTGTATTTCTGTTTCCATGGGTGCAAGAACTGAATTTGTTCCTCTCTGATTTTTTTTCTCTGTAGAAGGCAGGCATTGAGAATTGAAGCTGTATATTAACCATTCCTGTATCATTCCAATAAAATTGTTTTAGAATGCTTTCTCACACCATCGCCTCGTTTGCACGTTTTGTTCATGTTTGAAGTTTTAGGATGGAAGAGGAGGAGTTTTCAGATGAAAACCCTGCCTTTGAAAAGGTCAGGATTCCTACAAGGCGAACATCATGGATCCACTGCTGCTGTGGGTGAAGCTGCTGGCTTGGATCTCTCCCCCGTTGCTAAATGGAGTTTAATTACTAAATGGATTTAATTTAGGATACACCTACCCAAAATTGTCTGTAAGGTTTGGGGTTTTTTCCTCATTAACTTTTCCCACTCGTTCCCCAGGGCAGGTACACGTTGGAAGCAGCAGCTGCACCCCAAGCCCAAGAGAGCTCTCCCAGCTCTTCTACAAACTGTAATTAATTAGCTGTATGCTGCTCTCAGCAGGGAACTGCTGTTTAATACTTGTGTTGCCACAGAGCAGTGCAGGACAGATTTTTACCTTACCTATTTGCTTGGTACATCAGCAGGCACCTCCTTCTCAGCTTTACCTGCTGAAGTTTTGCACCACCTGGAAGATCTGCAGAGCTACAGGAATCACATCCTCAGCTCTGACCTGCCCTGGGATTTGCCCAAATCCCACATTCAATTCACACGCTCTGGAGGAAACCAATAACCCCATTTTTTAAGGAGTGGTTTGTGGTTTTTACAGGATCAGCTTCTTTCTGTGTGAGCAAGTAAAGCACAGAAACTTTCAGTCACACTGATGCCTTTTCACGGTGATTATTTCTTGTCTCACACTTGCCCTTCTTTGGTGTCTTAAAAATGGTCCATAAGATGGGGAAAGGGCTTTGGATGCCATTCCTAAATTGCAGTCAATCCCATTTACTTCCCCTGTGTATCCACTTCACTTGTACAACCCAGGAAAATAACCACTGCTTTTCTTCGTTTACAGAAAGCCTTAACCCCCCAATTGTTGCTCATTAATGTAAAGCTCAGTACAGATGGTTTCCCAAAATCTGTTTAAACCCCAAGCTCCATTTGTGCATACAACGTGTCCACCTTGTGCTGTTCAGGTTACAACACCCTGTGCTGTAATAATAAACTTTTCTACCAGTTCATGTGGCATTTGACTCATTTCTTGTTTCACCTCAATCTCCAAGCCATGGAAGATCTGAAATGTCTGATTTTATCCCTCAGCTCCTGTTGCATGTAATTCCATGGAAGGGTTTGTGTTCCACCTGCTCTGTACCTACATACAACAATCCTCTCCACAACTGAATCCTTCCCAAGTCAGTACCTTTTAGTGCTTTTCCTGCAGAAATATTCTGGGATTTATCCATATAACCTTGAGCTTGGTAGGATGCTTTAGATTGAAAAGTTCATTATGGTAATTCTGAAGCTTAGTATTGAAAATTTGGACTGCATTAGTAAACTTTTGGGAATGCAAAGGGATTCTAAAAGTCAAAGAGATGAAGTAGAAGTTGCTGTGTTACTGCAGGAGGTTGGTGCAGTTCGTGTGAGCACTGAGGATCCAAAACACAGGTGGTTAGTGCAAAATACATTTATTTAGTGTACTGCATCCATGAAGTACCACAATTGGTCCTGTGTATATTGTAATAAAAAGTGATTCCTTATATATATATACACTATATACCAATATGTAATAATTCCTTACATGTGAGTTTTATATAATATTGTGTGTGTATATATATATATATGTACACACACGATACGGGAATATAGAATTCCTTATAGTAGTTCCTTCTCTCACAGGTCGGTTTATTGAAGATATGATCAGGAACTTGGCGATTTCTTCATTTGAAGTCGCTTGGTGTTTCAATACCCTTAAATAAAAAGAAACCAGCACATCATTAACATCAGGACAAGTTATTCAGTGTTTACCGAACCCGAAGCCCTCAGACACGCGGTGCGGACCCAAAGCCGTCTGCAGCTCCGCGCCGCCCAGGCCCGCCATGACATCCGCGCCCGTTGCCGCAGCAACCGGCGGCCACTCAGCGACTGCCCCGGGCCCTCCCCGCCTTCCCATTGGGCGGTACCGCTGTCGGTCAGCGCGAGTCCCCGCCCCCTCGGTTACTTAAGCGTCCGGCGCCATGGCGGGCGGGTTGTCCTGAGGGGCCGCGGGAGCCGTTCCGCAGCCCCTGTGCTCCCATTGTGCCCCTCCGGCCCTTCCACAGCTCCCAGGACCCTCCCTGTGTCCTCCCCCGTGCCCTCTGCTCGCCTGTGTGCGGGGAAGGTGGGCAGGTTTTGAATCCCACATGAAGGACTTGCGGGAGCTGTGCCTGGAAACAAACCACCAGTCAGAACAGCCAATGTCTGTTTCATGTTTACGTGCAGGTAAAATACCCCGCCTGTGCTGAGAAAACAGGCTTTGTTTACGTTTAGCGGTAGTTAAAGTGTGTGGTAATACAGCATGCTGTTGTATTTATCTCATTCATATATATATATATATCTCAGTTCCATATATTCCATAGATACTGAATGCTGCAGTAATTCTTTTCCCCTCTATTCCAACCCCCCTGCCTTGCTGTTTCTCCCAACTGCGCTCAGCTTCCAAAATAACTTTGGTTCTGGATTTATTTTTGTAAATATAAAGGGATTTGGTTTTGATGGAATTGATAGAAATACATTGGTTTTCTTGGATATTGATGCGTTTAACACTTGAATCCCAGAATGGTTTGGGTTGGAAGGGACTCTCAAGCCCATCCCGTTTCATGCCCTGTCCCTGGAAGGGTCTCCTTCCCTGGCCTGGGTTGTGCTGAGTGTGACTGAAATGGGAGCTCATTTGGCTTTTATCACACCAGAGGAATTATCTGACTAGATTTCTTTGTCTCCGTCACTTTTGTGTTCTGTTGAAACAGCTGCACAGAAATTCCAGCTGCAGCTGGCACCAATTACAAGCGGGAGAGAGAGGCAAGTTTCAAACTCGGTGGAATTTGAACCACCCTGGTTCTGCCCTACCTGAGTCCGGGCTGGGGCTCTGCTGAAGTCCCAACCACACCTTCTGTGCAGAAATTGGTCACGTAAAATGATTAAATATGAAATGAGTTTTATATAAATTCGGTGGGAATAAAAATAGCTGTCATTCTGCCTCTGTTAAAAGTGGAGTCATTGGTGAAATCCAGGTGATGAGGGAAGAGGAGCAATTTCAGAGACTCCATTGGACCTTAATGGCCAGAGTTACTTCAAACCTTAATTAATTTCTAAGGCACAACATGGCTTCCCATTGAAGGGCAGGGAGAGATGGGATATTGGGAAGGAATTCCTGGCTGGGAGTGTGGGCAGGCCCTGGCACAGGGTGCCCAGAGAAGCTGTGGCTGCCCCTGGATCCCTGGAAGTGTCCAAGGCCAGGTTGGACGGGGCTTGGAGCAACCTGGGCTAGTGGAAGGTGTCCCTGCCCATGGCAGGGGTGGGACTGGATGGGCTTTAAGGCCCCTTCCAACCCAAATCACCCTGTGTGAATACTATTTTTGTACCAAAGTATGTATGATGGGTTGCAATCAGTGAGCTGCTATAAGGTTATCTCGACACTCCAGTTTTACTTTACGTTTGTCTCACCCTGTCATTAAATGGTGTCTTTTTAGGACCCTTGGTCTAGTACTTGGATGAGATTCAGCTTCTGATTTATTGGGGGATTTTTATCGTCTGAGAAAAAGGAAATTTAGAAAAGACATCAACAGAAAACTCTGCAGGCTGTGTATGGACTGGATCTTGTGCATGTGGCTCAGCCTGAGCTTGCAAAGGACACCCTAAAACCGCCGTGGAGGAGCCACAGGTGGGCCATTGAACCAGAGACAGTTTTTGAGCCCAGAAAAAGTGGGTTTGGTCAAAGAGCAACACAATCGTCCACAGGTGCCCCACGGCTGCTGCTTTCACAGCAGTGGAGTCTCTTATTTGTGTGTCGTAAACGGGGTATTTCATCAAAATCTTGATGACACAAAGTCGACAAGTTCTTTCCTATCAGCAGAACGTCACAAGGCTCTAAGTTTAGCCATGTCTGTGAAAGGGAAGTGGGTGAATAACGCGGGAAGTCGGCTGGGTGGTGCAGCAGGGCTGAGCTGCTGTCGGTGGCAATGTCTGGGGGACTGGGCTCCAGCTGGGACCAGCACGGCCCCTCTCCTCCTTCCCAGTGCCCTCTCCCTGCAGTCACAGCGCTGCGGTTGGGAACGCCTCGGCTCAGCCTCCAACATCCTCTTCTGGGCTTGGCCTTGCCTTGCGTTTGAACCCTGCGCCTCTCCCGCTGGGATCACTTCTGTTTTCCGGGCCAAAAGAAATGGGGAAGCGCATCATGTGTGCGTCAGGCTGTCCACGGAGGCGGCGCTGGAGGCAGAGTGGGTAACAGCCTGTGCTCCCCCGGCAGCGGGACTGCCACAGCTCGGCTGGGGGAAATCCACCTCGACCCCTCTGGCTTTGGTAAGTTGGGCTTTTGTGCCTTTTTTCCCCTGTTATGCTTTGTTCCAGAATGCAGGAACCACTTATTTCATTTGAAACAGAGCAGTTTTGCTAAGATTACCCTGTTTTAGCTCTGCATGAGCATTCTCAAAGCAGTAAACCAAAATTTAGTAGCAGGGAAGGTGTGGGGTACTTTGATGTCTTCCAGACAAGGGGAAGGACCTGGTTACCCATGTCCCACAAGGAATGCAGCATTCCTAATTCCATTGACCTTCAGCAAGATTTAGACTGCCAAGTACCCCTCTCTCCTTGGAAACTAACTCCTTCTAACTCCCTCAAGTGCTTAAGGATGTGTTGTCCAGCTTTTTGATATGTAAATGATTCTGTAGATAACGAGCTATGCTAATGTAGCCTGGTGTGCTGCCTTTCCTCTCTGTCCTGCCCTCCAAATTCCAGGGTTCCTTCGGCTCCTGGGAGGGAACTGCCAGTCAGGCTGAAAGAACCCCCAAAAGTTAAAAAACCGAAGGATGAGCTGAGCAAACGTGTAAATTTAGGAGGGAAGGTGAAAATTTCCATCTCTCAAGTAACTGGAGTTTTAGGGTAGCTTCCTGGAAGGAGCACTGGGGTTAAAAACTGACCCAGTGCTTTGAGTTTCAAGTAAACCAGAGTGTAGGGTTTGGATGAAAATACTAAGCCTTAATTGTCCACGAGGGAAGTGGATTTTGGGGAGTAAGTGAATAAGTGGAGACCGTGCCAGGACATCATGTTTTTGGGACAGCCACTGCGTGACACCCCCTCAGTCCTTGCCCATTCCCCCGTTTCAGCCCATGAGCACACTGGGGGAGTGTGAAGGTGCTTCAGTCATGCAGAAATTAAAAAGATGTTGGAAGGACAGAATGGTTTCCTTGTGCTCATCTTTCTTATTCATCCATTAGACAAGTGCTGATGATCTTCTCCTTAGGGAGTTCAGGTCGGACTATGCTCTACATGGGAAGATTCCCATTAATTTAACAGTAGGTGAATTGAAAGGGAATAATAAGGAATCATTAAAGCAGGGGATTATTTTGAGACACGTCTTCACTACTTATTGGGGAAGACAAATTAACTATTTATATCTTTCAAATTCATCATGAAGAGGGATTCTAAACGCATTTGTCCATGTGAACTACTTACAGAACTCTCAGCAGCTCCTCAGCACCTCACAGGAGGGCTCAAGGCAGAAACCACCTCCAAATTGGAATTTGATGTTTATTTACTTCCTGTGTCACCTCTTTAGCTCTTAGAAATTGTTGTCTTTCAATGGAAAACATTGATTAACACCTGCTGGTAGTGATACAGACAAGATGATTTTGCTGATTTTTTCATCTTATAAGTATGTGTCTCAGGTAGCCACAATGCAGGAGGGACCTGAGAGGTGGCGTTACAGATGAAGAAGTTCTTTAATGTCTTCTCTTTATGTTCAGCATTATTTTTGTGGACATAGTAAAGAAGTTAAGAAGAGCATCCAGCTTAATGTTTGCTAAAAATAAACATTCTAGAGAAAAAAAACAAAAGAAAAGTCACAATATTTATGAAATGTGCTGTTGTTATTATTATTCTCTGCCTTTCAGTCCCAGGGCTCCATGGAACTCTGGTGATCAGACTGTGACTCCCACTTGTCATCATGTTGGCAGAAGGCATCTTAACGAGGCTTATCTATAAAGAAAGCTGTCATCAAGATAAGCCTCGAAAATCCCCTGCATCCCAAAAGGCTAAGGAGGGAATCTGGAGACAGAAACTTGTAGACATCCCAAAAATCAAAGGCTTTGCTGACGGATGTGAGAAGCAGGATGAGATCTCAGCCAGAAGTAGCAGAGCAGAACCTGGGAGTGGCCCTTGCTGGGGATGCAGAGAAAAGGAGCCTGGAAAGGATGAGAAAATGCAGGTTAAAGGACCTGTATCCCCAGCTTGGCATATCCCCAGGACAGGCCAAAGCCTGGGCCAGGTGGATTTGTACACATCCTGGCCATGCAACAGCATTTACCAGAACTACCCCGACCTGCACATCGCGGGGGACCATGTGGGGGGCCACACGTGTGACTCGGGCTGTGTGTTGGACCACATGTGTGACCAGCTCCCTGATGGCCCTGTCCTGCTGTCCGTAGATATTCCCCTGGGCCAGTCCCCTCCCTCTGAGCATCCTGGAAAGCCCAGTGTGATGTCCCTGGCTGGGGCTGGGGCTGGAGCTGAAGCTGCAGAGAGGAGCATGGTGCTCTGCGAGGAGCCCCTTTCCAACTCTGCACTCAACAAGTACATGGAAGCCAAGGTGGCAGAGCTCTACAAGCAGTTTTTTGAGGAAACCCTGGCCAGGTGTGGCTCCGTAACCAACCTCCTGACTTGCAGCTGGCTGAGGAACAGCCTGGAGCAGATAAGCTTCCAGATCTCCCAGGAGCAGAACATCGAAACCTGCAAGGCCAGAGGAGCCCTCCTGCACTCGTTGGCTTTGCTGAGCTGGCGCAGCGCTCCCAACAGGAACAGCTCCGAGTTCAGCACCCCAAGCCTGCAAATCTCCAAGGCACCGGGGATGAAATGGAGCTGCAGGGTGCAGTTCACATCCTGACTGACCTGGAAGCTTGAATATTTCATCCCGAGGATTGGCTTGGGAAGTGCAAACGTTGACACACTACACTTTTGCAGATCAGTGTTTTAAGGCTTAAACTGTAGGAGAGGTAAAAGTCACTGGTTTCTGTTTTCTAATACAGAATTTGAAATTAATCTCTCTCTAAAATACTAGTTAATCATGTTTTTGTAGTGTCTGTAGAATCACGGATTCGTTAAGGCTGGAAACAACCTCTTAAGATCCAAGTCCAACCGTCCACCCAGCACCACCACCATGTCCACCATGAAACTGTGTCCTCAGGAGCCACAGCCACACCTGAAAGTGTTTCATTTTTGGCAAAATCAGCAAGCAAAGATGACTGCAGCACTCCTGAAAAAGCAGTGCAAGATTCCTGCATCTTCACTTGGAAGTTTAACTGCAGATTTTGATGTGGAGTCTCGTGGCTTTCACACTCACTTTCCTTTCTCTTCTCAGTAAATATTTCAGCTGGCAATGATCCCAGTGTCACCACTGTAAAATGATAAATGAATTGCACTGTTACCTGCTCTGCAGAAGTTTTTTCTAGTAAAGTTTTTGGTTGGCTTTTTTCTGCTTGTGGTTTTGTTTGTTTGTTATTGTTTTAGTGCAGCATCTGTTTGTTGGGCATTTCCTAAAATCATCTCTGAACAGAAAGAAAATATCAATAGGCTTGAAAGAGCATGGAGAAGATCTGAATTCACAAGGGATTCACCTTAGAGCTCCTGATTCAAGTGATTTAACTTGTTAATTAGATGCATTTAATGTAACAAAAACTGTGTGATGGGGCTTAGAGTTAAAATTGGGACTGTTTTGGCCTCTGCAGGGAAGGGAATTTCTCAAATCTGATTCCTGCTCTTTGTCTCATCTTGAACACCCAAATTCCAATTTTTCCTGTTATTTTTACAGGCAGCCTTCAACCTGAGGCAGACTTTGCCATGGTGTCATTGTGGTAGGATGGGGATTTTTGGTGGGGGGAAAGAAAACAGGAATTGCTGGAATTTGGTGACTGGCAGGATTGAGAAGAAGCTCCTCCTGAGGGAAAAGTGACCTGGGTGGCCAAAGTAAGAACTTGTCTCTCGTGCTTCAGACGACAGCAAAGACAATTCCTGCCAGGCAAATAGTGTCATAAAATCAGACTCACACAGCCAAGCCCTAACTGATCATTGCCTGATTAAAAATTCCTGCTGTCCTTGGTGCAAGAGATGGAAGTAATACTGAATCCAGTCCTTGTTCTCCAAGAGGATGACGTGGGAAAGGATGCTTTCCTTTACTATGCGCAGCCCTAATTCCACATGTGTTTCATGAATCCCCTTCTCAACATTCCAAATGAAGTCAGGAGTCCTTTGGAAGAGACCAGATGACTTCATGAAACTCCAGAGGAGTCCAGGGTGGGCACCACTCTCCAATTTTCCTTGAGAGAGAGAATAAATTAACTGGGGGTGAGGGGACACCATTCCCTCGGGCATCAGTAACCACAGGGTTTGCAGTGAACTGGGGACAAGAAGTGCTCCGTGGCATTTGTGCTGCCTTTGGTTCCCTGTGGGAGCTATTTATAACTCAAACCCAGGTCTGGACAGAAGTTAATTTAATTGCACAAGGTTCCTCCTCGGGAAAGGAGAAGGCAGAGGTTAAACCCAAGGCCCAGAGCGGTCGCTTTCTGTCCTTCCCAGCGCTGAGAAATGTGTTGAAGCAGCCCCAGGGCCAGGTTCAGAGCCCGTGCTTTGCTCCATTTGATCAAGTATGTGCAGTTTTAGCTGGGATGAAAAGAGACCAACCCAACAGCAGCGGTTTGAGGAAAATGAGGTAATTCCTGTGGCTGCTCAGCACAACAATCTGCATTTTCAGAGCACCAGTGAAGGTGGAGATAAATGCACATTGTTAATGTAAAACACCACAGGCTTGTTATTGATTTGATGGGGTTTTGTCCATGGAAAAACATCATCCATGTGCTTTTTCCACCCAGCAGTTGTTACTCTGCTTTAACCCAAAATTTAAATAACTTCTCAAAGTTAACTGTCATGGAAAGAAAGATATCTGTGATGACACTGCAGAATACATTTTAGGAGCAAAATCTGGTAATTCCTGGGAAGATGAGACAAATCCTTTTATTGGTCAGTTAAATACTATTTTTATTTCATTTTACTGGATGTTGCAATTCATGATGTGCTTTGGATTTCTTTCTGTTTGAAAGATGCTGAGCCCCATTCCGAGTTTAACTCTAGTAAAACTCCATCAGCTGCACTGAAGCTGTGCCCATTTTCACTGTGAGGAAAAATCTCAGTGAACTCGAATTCCACAGGGAAAATCCCTGTAAAGGTGCTTTTCCAGAGCGCTGAAGGGCAGCAGCTGGATTTCATTCCAAAGGAAAGCAGGGCCATGTTTTACTGGTCACGTTCTGCCTGGTGCTGATTTTTATCCACATGCCAGAAAATCTGCTGTTGAAGGGGAAATGCTGGCAGGGGATTTTTACCTTGGAATCCAGGTCTCGTTCCATGTTGCCAGAGAGGAATATTCACCAGGTGCTGGGACACAGACCCTGGAATAATGTGGGCTCTTGAGTTAATTCTCCCCAGTTGAGTGCTGTGCTGAGGGTGTTGTTCCCCAGCCTGCTCCACGTTGTGGGAATTAAGCCCCTTTACAAAGTGACTTCCTCTACTTGCAGGATAATTGGGATTTTTCCACTCCAGACCAACATTAAGATTTTTTTCTGAGATGTATTGAATAGTCAAATGGTGATATCTAGTGGTGGTTTCCTTTAGTACCTTTCAGGTCAGGATTTCCAGAGCTTTACAACCATTTTGTAACTAAATCTCAAAATCCACCTTTTTTTT
>VWZG01000589.1:47271-155104 GCA_013396735.1 Grallaria varia
GGAGAGAAGATTTATTCCCACTAAAAAGGATGCCCAGGTTTGCAGAATAACAATTTCTATAAGCTGATGTTCTTCTATTCCGCAGGTTAAAAATCTAGAAGGACTCAAAACCTGAAAGACCAAACCCTTCACTTTGGGACTATAAAAGATGGAATACCAGACAATAAGAAAAATCTCAAACACTACATACCTGCATATTTCATTCCTTTCTCTTTTAAACAGGAAAAGGCCATTTGCTTGTAAACTTGGCATGAAACTAAACCTGAGCGACTTATTTTTTCACCCAAAACTTTAAATACTGAGCTGCTTTTAGTGGGCTGAAATCTGCTTTTTAGCACCATGTTCCTTCACTCTCTCCACAACTTTATACATGACATTGCAATAGCGATTTTTTCCCCTCTGTTTTGCTCCCGTTTTACATAAAGGTTTCTAAAATTCAGCTGTTTGATTGTAATTAACCTAATTTTCTGTCTCTTTACGAGAAGTTGCTCACCACTCAACCCCTGCCTGCTTTTCCTTTTTGTTTGTGATAACTCCATCAATCTGTTGGGAATACAAATCACTTGGGAGGGTTGGTGGGTGCTTGGTGAATGAGTGCCCAGGTGGGAATAAAGCCCTTTGCTCCCACCTGTGCCATCCTGGCTGCCTCCCATGGATCAGGGGGCCCAAACCCTTCCTTCTTCCATCCTGTCCCAGGTAGGGGTTGGGGACATTCCCTTTCACTGCAGGGAAGGCAAAAGGTCTGGAGGAGTATCTGATGCTCTGGAGTGAACTGGGGTGGGGGGATTGTCTCTGGAGCTGAGTTATTGAAACTTGCACTGAATGTGTCAGGAATCCTGTGTGAAAATGCCCATCAGGGCTTCGTTTTCCTTGGGGTGCTTGTTTGGGGCTCTCTTTAGGGAGACAATTTGGAGCTGTTGTTACAATCTCTTACGTTGCAAGTTCTTGTGAACAATCTGGTGTTTCACCCCTTTTCTTGGGGCTTTATTTCCTGGTGTTTAAGAGCTCTGGGAAGGTGAGCAGAAGGTGGAGGAGCCCCCAGGTGAGGGGTGACCACAGGACCCCGAGGGACTGTGACTCCAAGGGCAGCCCAGAAGAAGGGCTGGGTTTGTCTCTCTGCTGCTGCTCTTCCTCCAGGCTGGTTACAAACAGCATCTTTCCCACGTATAGCCCTAGCTGTGGAACACTGAAATATGGGCTCTGACCTCGGGGGAATTCCCAGTGGGAATATAAACTGGGATGGACATGGGATCAAAGAACTGGGTCACCTGGAGAAAGGAAGGCTCCAGGGAAACCTGAGAGCCCCTTCCGGAGCCTAAAGGGGCTCCAGGAGAGCTGGAGAGGGACTGGGGATCAGGGATGGAGGGACAGGACACAGGGAATGGCTTCCCACTGCCAGAGGGCAGGGATGGGTTGGATGTTGGGGAGGAATTCCTGGCTGGGAGGGTGGGCAGGCCCTGGCACAGGGTGCCCAGAGAAGCTGTGGCTGCCCCTGGATCCCTGGCAGTGTTTCTCTGCCTCTTGCCCTGGTGTTGGGACACCAAGGCTTTGCTTTCCTGAGCTCTGGCTCTTTAGGGGTCCTTGATCCTCCTCAAAAAACTTCTAGTTTTGTGCAACAGTAGGATTTCTTAACGTGCTGTGTTGCTGTGCTTTGTTCTCATTCCCCATCTGTGATCCCACACTTCTGCTTTCCAGTGCCATGTTTGTGAGGCACATGGACCATTTCTTCACTTGCTCTGTCTGTTGCTCAACTGGATAAAGCTGATGTTTCAATAATTAATTGCTTATCTGAGAGATAACAAAAGTTAACGAAGAAGAGAGAGAGAAAACCCAGACTCTTACTATTTGGTTTTTTTTTTTTTTTAGGACATAAAGAGTATTGGTGCTATTGGTGCTTTGCCTGCACTGAGTGAGACTGGTGAATGTAATGGAACAGGGAACAGGAGTGCAGACAAATTTCCTGAAAATCCCCGCTTGAAGTTCTAAAGTAACAAATTTTGTTCCTCTTTCCTGTTGGTTGAATTATTAGAAAAGCCTTTTCCTGGAACAAAAAGTGAAAACATTCATGTTCCATATGGAAAATTGGTGCAAATGAGACTAAAATATTCTGGGGGGGGGGGATGTTTGGGCTGGATGTTTTGCCTGGAGTGCCCTAGCCCAGCCATCAACCTTTGAGCACAGTCACTGGTCACAGGCACAGCCACAGCCCTGCGAGGGCTTGGGGACACATTTATTGAGTATTTTATATAATAAACACCCGGGAATGGCACCTCCCTCTCTTTATTCCACAGGGGCTGCATCCAGCAGGGGAAGGACTTCAAGGCGAGCACAGACACCGTCAGTGGTGGGACCAGAGCGGGGACGGATCTCCTGAGGAGCTGAAATCCATGCACTGATGTCCATGATGTCCTTAGGAGGAGGCACAAGGTGCTGACAACTCTGAGGAGGGAGTGTGGGCAAGGAGAAAGTCTTGTGATTTATTCTTCCTAATATTGCATTTGCTCCATGGCATTTCGTTCAAGTTCTCTCTACCCCCAGATTTTTGGGTGCAGTTGCTGGTGTTACAGGAAACCCCCTGAGCTCTGGGGAGTTCACCCCCAAACCTGCAGCACAAAGTTACTTCTCGGGGTCTTCGTGGCCTGCGAGGTGCTGAGAAAAACCCTGCCCTGGCTCTGAGTTTTAAGGGGTTTTCTGTTCCTGCTGCCCAGAATAGCTGTGGTTGGGATCCTGCCCAGAAAGGGAAGTGGGATCAGGGGCTCGGAGGCTTTTGGGGTGGGCTGAGGAAAAGGTTTGCTTCTAAAAAAAAAGAAAAAAAAAAAAGAGTTAACACTGAAATATCATCTGGGTGATCTCTAAATGAATTAATTTAGAGATCAAGCAAGACCCACCAAAGGGTTTCCAAGAGCTTCCACTGGGATAATCCACAGTGCTTCCTGTGGGGCTGCCTGTGGGCAGGAGGGGAGTGTTCCCTGGGGGAAAAACCTGCAGAAATGTGACATTTTTGTTGCAGGAGACTGAATTTTGGTCACTGATCCTGTATCACGCAGTGCTCTGTTCTTCTCCCAGTCCGCCTCATTCCAGCAGGAACAAGATGCCTGTCAGTACAATTGTGGGATGAGGATCCAGCCTGGAAACCCTCAAACGTGGGGAAGAGCATTACATTAGGAAAAAAATGCCAGGCTGTCCATAAACACTGGATGAAATGGTGCTCACATGAAAGAGTGGTTCAATAATGTCAATAACCACTGCAGGAGGAACAACATTTGGGTTTTGTTCTCATAGAACTTGGGGGAAACATTTTGTCTTTGGTTTACTCAGAGCTGGTATATAATGAACAGGGGCAAAAATCAAGATTTAAGGGAATGAACAAGTTTATTTATATGGAAGTTCAGGGTAAAAGGACACAAAAGGGGGGAAAAAAAATGAGGAGTTCCCAAGCTCTCAAAGCAGAGCCAGGTTGCTCCAAGCCCTGTCCAACCTGTGTTCTCCCTCCTTCAGAGTGATGAGTGATCCTGTGTGAGATATTGGGAAGGAATTCCTGGCTGGGAGGGTGGGCAGGCCCTGGCACAGGGTGCCCAGAGAAGCTGTGGCTGCCCCTGGATCCCTGGAAGTGTCCAAAGCCAGGTTGGATGGCGCTTGGAGCACCCTGGGCTGGTGTAAGGTGTCCCTGCCCATGGCAGGGGTGGCACTGGATGAGGTTAAGGTCCCTTCTCACCCAAACCGTCCTGTGAATTTCAAATGAACTCTGATAAAGCAGAGGGAAGCCACTCCTAGAGGGTGTCTCTGCATCTCTCCTGTCTTGCAGAGTTTATCCTCCTCTTGCTGTACAAATGGGATTGGGGACAGGGAGCTGTGTCTGGGTGACGCTGGGCTGTGTCTCCTGTCATGGAATTGGGTCACAGCCTGTCCCTGGCAGCGGCATTTTGGTGTCATTCGGGAGGCTGAATGGAACAAACAGGGCATCGATCCGGCTGGACACGGCCCCGGGCCCCTTTCAGTGACGTGTGTGCCGTGCACTAAATTTATCCCCGGTGAAACGTCTCCAACCCAAATGGAACTTCACAACGGGGGGGTTGGACCCAAGCGTGGTTTTCTTCTCTGTGTCATTAAAATCTGTTAAACACTGTTGCAAATAACTTTATTTTTCCATCTCTCCAACTGTTCTAAGCAGCTCTGGTTTTGATACCATTTTCAAGTGGTGAAATTTTCCTGTGAATCCTTCTTATAGGAAGAAACTTGGAGCAATTGTTGACCCTCCTTTGTCCCACCCAGGTGCCTTCCACCTGCAGAGGTGACCCCCATCCCTGCAGCTCTGTATTTAGCACAACAACCCGGGGGATTTGCAGGACTTACCAAATGAAAACTGATTATCAGGAAAGTTGCTGCCATGTGTTCTCGGTGTGGGCATTTGAGAAATCCAGGGAAGCCCACGGGATGATGGAGCTGGTTTGGGATGGGGCTTTTCTTCTGGGACCTGCTCTGTCAACTCTGTCTGCCCTGAGAGGGAAAATTACTTTTCCCCCTCCAAGAGGAGTTTTTGAGAGACCGGGACCCAACCTGTGCCCGCAGTTAGGACCAAAATGCCCCTTGTGCAGCTGGTCTGAGGGTGCACCAGGCTCTTCTTGGAGGAAGCACCCACAGGAGGGGCAGCTGTTTGGGCACGTGGTTCCAAAGGGTGCCAATGTTCAGTGGGATCTCCCGCCTGGAGCTGATGGACATGGGAGGGGAGTCAGCGTGAGCTGGAGCGTTTGCTCCTCCCTTTGCAGCCACCCATCGTGTGTGTCCAGCAGCATTCCCAACTATTCCCAGCTGGGAGCAGGGCTCCGGGGATGGAGGAGCAGGGTCCAGGGGCCATCCTGGTCCAGTCCTTGCTGTGCTGCCTCCTGGGAGCCCCCCGGGTGGGTGCCCTGCAGGACCCGCTGCTGGAGGATACAGCCCTGGAGAACGTCAGCTGGGCGGGCAATGAGTCTGCTGAGCATCCCTTCTTCTCCCTGGACTACCAGCATGTCCAGGTGCCCTTCGAGATCACCCTCTGGATCATGTTGGCATCGCTGGCCAAGATCGGTGAGGGCAAACAGGGCAGTGGGGACAGCTGGGGGGAAAGGGGGACCTGAGGTGATGAGCCAGGCCCGTTAATTGCAGTTATTAATGTTTTGTTTCAGATGTATAACTATAATATTACATATATTTTTTATATATTATATATAATTTCTATATGTATTATGAAATTATATCTATAGTTCCATAATATTGTATTATAGATGTAATTCTATAATACATATAGAAATTATATATAATATATATAAAATCATATGATANTAAGTATAATATATGATGTATTGTGATTTATTTTTTATATATTATATATCTTTAACTATTAATGTATTTTTTTTATTTACATATATATATTATCCATACACCCATATACTATGTTATTATATATATATATATATATGTGTTATAATTAATATTATGCTCATCTTATGTGCCAGCCATACTGCACAGAGGGGGAACAAGTTGTATTTGAGGTTGGAATGGTGGGTTTCCCTGGGAATGTTGTTCCTGCTGTCAGGAACACCGCAGTTTTCCAGGAGGGGAACCCCATCCGTGTCCAGCCTGCCCGGTGTGCATCGTTGTGATTCCCTGGGCAGCCACACTGCGGGTTGTGCACCAGCCTTGTCATCCTCAGACCACATTCCTGTTTCTTCCCAAGTGTCTGGAGTGTGGTGGGCACATGGAATGATTCGGTCTGTGGCCACAGCCCAAACTGAAGTGTCTCTGCATCCAGGCTGGCTCTCAACATCACCCACAAACAAGACTTTGCTTAACTTAAACCAGTCTTTGCCATTTTTTCCCCTGCAAAATTGGGCAAAGGAAAGTGGAAATTATATATTTTTTTCTCCAAGAATTCTGTAAAATTGCTGCTGTAAAAGTTATTTTACAGCATTTTTTTTTTTTTCTCAGAAGGGAGAAGTCTTTGAGATCCACTTCAATGAGAATTTTTCAGATGGAAGTCATGTTTTTCTCCATGTTATATAATGAGATCCCAGTTCTACTGACATGGATGAAGAAAAAATAATGATCACAAATTTTCTAAATTATTATTCCTATTCCAGTTGGGTTTATTTCAATTACTTTTTAATTCACCTTGAGTACTTGTGGTTGTCAGCATTTCTTTCTAACACTGGGCATTACCCAAGGCTGAATTGATTGGGCTATTTTTTAGCTTTAAATGCTAATGATTAAATAATATTAAAAGTGGACCCCTTTTATAATTCACAAAAAGGCTTTTTGTGTTTTTTTTTTTAATGTATAGAATGTTACTGTGTTTAAAATTAGCAGTTTCTATTTATGTTAGTGCTAAGGATATTCTGCTAAATAATTCCAAATACTTTTTTATTCATGCGCGTTATTTTTCTTTTTAATTCATTCAGATTATTTTTCTATTTATTACCTAAATATGTCTCTCTGACCTTTTGCTGTGATGAAGTGAGGTCTGAACCAACAGTAATTTGAGAAAGTTTGGTATTTTCAGTAATTTTCAGATTTTCGTGCTGATTTCTGAACGACTTCACTGGGTGTGTTTATTTCTGCTGCTCCAAGCTGTAACTTGTTGACGGTGGGAGAACAGGGAATTTTCTCCCCAAACAAGGGTTTGGGCTGGTGGGACAATCCACTTTCTGTCTCTCTGTCCTGTGTCCCAGGGTTCCACCTCTACAACAGGCTGCCTTCCGTGGTCCCCGAGAGCTGCTTGCTGATCTTCGTGGGGCTCATCATGGGAGGGATCATCTACGGCCTCAACGACAGGTCCCCCCCGGTGATGGACAGCGACATCTTCTTCCTCTACCTGCTGCCGCCTATCGTGCTGGACGCCGGCTACTTCATGCCCAGCCGCCCCTTCTTCGAGAACATCGGCACCATCTTGCTCTACGCCGTGGTGGGCACCGTGTGGAACGTCTTCGGCATCGGCTTCTCGCTCTACGGGATCTGCCAGGTGGGCGCCTTCCGCCTGCAGGACGTGTCACTGCTGCACAACCTGCTCTTCGGCAGCCTCATTGCTGCCGTGGACCCCGTGGCCGTGCTGGCCGTCTTCGAGGAGATCCACGTCAACGAGAAGCTGCACATTCTGGTCTTTGGGGAGTCGCTGCTCAACGATGCCGTCACCGTGGTGAGCGCCCACCCCAGCTGTGGTGCTTTGTGGCCGGAGGGAGAGCGGGATGGGACATCTCAGCCTGGAGAAAAGGAGGCTTAGGAGGGACCTTCTGGCTCTCTGAACTCCCTGCCAGGATTGGGGAGCTGAGGGAGATTCAGGCTCTGCTCCCAGGGAATAGGGACAGGAAGAAATGGCCTCAAGTATCACCGGGGGGGTTTGGATTGGATGTCATGGAAAATCTCTTCATGGAAAGGGTGTTCAAACAGGCTTTGCAGTGAAGCAGTGGAGTCACCATCCCTGGATGTGCGGATGTGGCACTTGAGGACGTGGGTTAGTGGTGAACACGGTGGTGGGGCTGGCTGATGGACTTGATGGTCCTGGAGGTCTCTTCCAACCCTGAGGGTTCTGTGATTTCCTGAGAAAAGGCATCAACAGCCTCTTCTAGCAGAGGGCTCCAGGTCTCTGTCCTGAGATCCTGAGCAGCCTTGAGGGGTGAGCAGCTCTGTAAGTCCGGGGACAGAAATGCCCAAGAGTGCTACAGCAGTGCCCTGGTAGGACCCAGATCTCAGGGAAGGAGGGTGACCCAGCGCTGCCAGAAATCCCAGCAGCGATTTGGCCATGGCTGGTGATTATCTTACAACTGTTTCTCTCTTTCCTTTCCCCCTCAAGGTGCTCTACAAGCTCTTTCGGTCTTTCTGTGAGATGCCAACCATCAAAAGTGTGGATGTGTTTGCTGGAGTGGGGAAGTTCTTCGTGGTTGGGCTAGGAGGAGTGTTGGTGGGGCTGAGCTTTGGGTTCACGGCCGCCTTTACCACGCGCTTCACCAAGGACATCCGCGTCATCGAGCCACTTTTCGTCTTCCTCTACAGCTACTTGTCCTACCTCACCGCGGAGATGTTCCACCTCTCCGGCATCGTGGCGTGAGTGACTGTCCTGCAGCCCCCTGTCCTGTCTGCAAATGTCCTTGTCCTGTCTACAGATGTCCTTGTCCTGTCTGCAAAGTGTCACAAAGTTTTCAGCTCGGCTGGGCTAGAGATCTGTGTGTGCCAGGGATCAGAGCCCTCTCCAAGGGCAATTCCACTTCCCAAACTGCACATCAAATTGCAAGTCACAAGCAATCCTGCTCGTGGGTCTGTGTGGGTTACTGAGGGGTTTTTGTTTGGAAAGCCTGGATATTCAGGCAGCAAGATGTGAGTGGGTTTGGCAGAGCCAGAAGAGGCTTTCTTGGCCTGTTTTATTCTTTTCCATGTGGTCCAGTCAAAACCAACATGGGAAGAGTGACAAGGAGGGTTTGGGCAGCTCCTTGGAAAGGTTTGGTCTCGGTTTAGAGTGTGTCTGTTCTCACAGCCTTTCCCCATCCGCACGTCCTGGTGGGTGCAGAGCCCCGGTGGGGACAGAGTGACAGGGTGGCAGCTGTGCATTCCCTGTGCAGCTGAAGCCTGGAGTATTCCTGCTCTTTGGGAGCTCAGATGGAAACTTCTGCCTTGGCACCAGGGCTCAGACACAGCTCCTGGCAATGTCTGGCCTCCTGAACGAGGGGGACATCCAGCATCTCCCTGACCTCTGGAAATCACACCAATTTCAGTCAGAGTGGTCAGAGATCATTCAGTTAATCTATTTTTCTTTTTTCCTGGGTAGGTCTTTCAATCAAATGAAAGATTTGGGGCCAGATCCTTCCGTTTTAAGAAGCTAAGCTTTGTGCTTATCTCATCATGTGGTCACCGGCAGAGCAGGTGCTGAGGGAAAAATGAGATATAATGACCCCAGTGTTCACCAAAATTTCACCTTGGGAACCAGGGGGAAGTGAAATATGGGGTGATCCATCCCTCCTGGTGTCTGTGGGCTGAACTCTGTTGTGTTTGGTTCTCCTCACAAAACTGAGCCAGCTGAGCATCACAACCCCTACTGCTCCCCCAAGGACTCTGAGCCTGCATCAGTCGCTCAGTGCCAACAATTGTGCAAAGGAGAGCAACAAATGAAGTGGGTTCTGAGCTGGGCAGGAGGACCTGGGAGATCTATTTTAAAACTAATGATAGAAACCATCCCCGTGTCTTGCAGATTTTGTTTCCTCGCCTTGTTAATAGGAGCAATATTCGAGTGCTCCTGCAAACAATTCTAGCTGTGGGAATAGGTAGGAAAAGCCTATTTATAGGAGTGCAAGACAGCAGTGAAATAAATATGCTACATAATCATCGTGGAGCAGAAAACATTCGATCCTAATGGTGTCTCCTTCCATCAATCACAGTCTGCTGTTCCCATTATGGAACCCATTTGCTGTTCTTTTGAATAATGCATTTTTTCTCGAGCCAAACAATGGCACAGGCAGCTGATTCCTGCCCTGTGCCCTCCTAATTGCCAAACTAGAAGTGCCTCTCTTACATATCTGGAGTTCAAGCCATTCGTTCCATCATGGCCAGGGAATACTGCGTTATAAAAGCCAGCTCTTGGCACTTCATTCCTTTGGAAAATAATTTGATTGCCAAAAAAATCAATTCTGCATAGCCCCAAAAAAATATGAAAACTGTGAATGCAGCCCAGTCTGGGAAACAGTTCTGCAAATGGGTTTGTTTGTTGTTTTTTTTTTTTTCTTTTTTCCATTGCCCTGGTGGCAATGTCCATCCTTGAAGCTGTGACAGGTCGAGTTGTTCCCTCTCTGTGTCCCTGCTGTAACCCCATATCCATTCTCCAGCAAGTATTCCCAACCCCAGCTCTGGAAGTCCCTTGCCCATAAATACTTGTTGGATTTCTGGCTGGAGCTGGTTTGCCCACTATTTATTGAGGCAGATACGGAAACGGAAGAATTTATTCTTTTTCTTTTTTTTTTTTTCAGCCTGTGGCGCAATTGCTATTGCTCTTTCTGGCAAAAAGGGTCAGTCTAAGTGGGATAAATCAAAACAGACATTGGAATATTTGTACATTTTCTTAGGAGGTGAAAGATGTGAATTCAAACAACATTTGGTGAAAAAAGGATTTGAACCCTTGTCTCACACTACTGGGTAACACAGGACCTCTTTTCCCAGCAAGAGCATCACAGCTTTCCTGATTCTGACCTTTCCTATCCTCTGCTTTTGCTACAATTCCTCCCCTTAAAACCCAGTTTTAAATTCAGGCAAACTCAAATGTTGTCTGTCTTCAAAATCATGCAAAGAATTGATGAAATTCCGTGTTGGAATGTTCGGTTTCCAGTGCAAAGCCATTGTGTGGCTGTTCTCTGAGCAGCTCTTTGCTGGGAGGGTGTTGGTGTGGGAGCCACCACTTCTCCCAACACCTCTTGGCCTCCCTGGGGGTCGTTGTCCTGTCCTGGGCACAGCAGGGTTTCAAAGCCAGGGACATCTCGAGCCAAGGATCTGCTTCTCCTCTGGTTCTCTGCCTCTGAGCCAACACAGTGATGTCCCTGGGAAAAGCCATTTTTGAGGCCATAAAAACGTGGACGCCTTTCAAAATAGCCATGGAAATCAGGTCTTGGAAATTTAGAGCCATTTTGTTATTGCTGCTGCAATATTTGGAACAAAATATTTCAGTGCAGATTAAAACATAAAAAAATGGAGTTTCGACCCTTTGAGCACTCGATTGTTTTGACCTTCCAGGATTGCTGGCCTGAAAATGTATTGATTTGGGAAGCTGATGAATCAGACTAACCATGTGTTCCCTGGGACTTGAAGAACCAATTAGCCATGACAAATTGCGAGGCCACTGCAAGGTCAGAGTTTGGCAAAGTTAGAGGAGCAAGACTGGCTTGTTGGGATGGAGGAGCTGGATGTTGTTAGTGCAGGTGTTGCCGTGAGCTCTGAGCAAATTGTTTTTCTTTTACAAACCACATTCAGACAGTCTGGGCAACCTATAAAGTATTTCATTGTCCTGGTAGTCCTCCTGACACTCTTGGCCTGATGCAGGAGGTGAATCCCTCCCCTTTGAGGTGTCTGCAAACACCCAAGACTTGATGAAACCTCTTTTTTTATAACTGAAGGGTTGATTTTCAGTGCTAAAGTAGAAAAATGTATTGTTTTGTTTGAATTTTCTCAGCATCATTGCCTGTGCCATGGGCATGAAGCGCTACGTGGAGGCCAACATCTCCCTGAAGTCCCACACCACTGTGAAATACTTCATGAAGATGTGGAGCAGCGTCAGCGACACCCTCATCTTCATCTTCCTCGGGGTGTCCACCATTGGAGAAAATCATGAGTGGAACTGGCCCTACATCTGCTTCACTGTCATCTTCTGTCTCGTCTGGAGAGCTCTGGGTAAGGGGAAATGGTACACTTTTTTTTTTTATGTATATTGTTGTGTCTGGGAGTGAAAAATGTGATTCCATTAAATAAGGGAACGCTGCTGCCCCTCCACCATCCTGTCCTGTTTGTTCCATATGGGAATGCAAGGCCTGCTCTGGGACATCCCAGCCAGTGGTTCCATCCTCCCCATCTCAATTCCAGGTCCTGCATTTGCCTGGGATTTGCTGCTCTGTGCACTCACTGGTGTTAAACAGGATTTCTCAGGACATTTTATCGATACTCTGGTCCCTCTCCATTGCCATGGCCTCTCCCATTTCAGTGTGTCTCAGTCCCTTGGGATCCTCCAAACAGGAAATACATCCTTGGGATCAGAGATCCTGTTCTGGATGGCAGGGATTTCAGGGATTTAATTTGTGACAAGCTCAGGTACAGCAGCATCTCCCATGGAAACTGGAGGGACCTTCAGCAGCTTTCCCTGGAGATGCTGCTCTGCTCTACAGAAGAACATCTCCCCAGGTGGGAACTGGGACCTCACATGTGAGGGTGCTTCTGCTTCTCCTCAAGAATTTCAGACCAGGGCTGAGAGTGGCAGAACTGGGGATTGCTGAGGGACCTCTGGAGATGGTCTGGTCCAGCCCCCTCCTGTGGCAGGGCTGTGTCCAGATGGCTTTTCGTTATCCCCATGGATGGAGACTCCACAGCTTCCCTGGGAAACCTGTTGGAACATTTGACCAACCTCAGAGCAACAAAGCCACCAGGGCTTGGAGAGAACAAGGGGAGCAAGGCATGAAAATATGCTCCTGATAACCCTCTCCAGAGTTTCTTGGGCCACAATTACAATGAAGACACAAATCCTGGTCCCAGAATTCCCTTGAATCCCATTTTCATGTCTTGTATGTCACCAGAAAAATAGTGCTCTGCGTTTCCGTGGGCCCCAGTTGTATTTGGGGCTCATTTTTGGAGAGGCTGAGCCTCCATCCCTCTCCCATCTCCCTCTCCTGTCACCTCAGGAGTGCAGAGCTCCTGTCTCCTCCTTTGGGGATGTTTGTCCATGTTAACTGTATTTGTGAATGTAACAGCACCCATTTTTGGCAGAGAATTGGAGAGCTAAAAGACATTCAACAGGATTTATGTTTACAAAGCGCTGAGGCAAACAGGGAACTCCAATTTGATGGACACTTTGGGAAATTGTATAAATAGGATAGGCCGTGATTAGCAAGACAGGGCAGAATGGGGTTTATTAGCCATTAATCCATGCCAAGGTTTGTTTTAATAACTGTGCACCATACGTGGAAATGTGCTCATTAGTCTGTTATTTGGACATTCAAGTGTTTTATTACCGTTGAGTGGTTTTCTCTTAAATTATTTGCTCGGATAAAAGGAGTTCTGAGTTTGAGTCCTTTAGCTCAAAAATGCTTCCCTGAAGACAGAAGGAGCCCAGGAATGCTGCAAGAGCACCCCAAAAATCCTCCCTGAGCACAGCCCTGCCAAGTGCAGCTCAAATCGTGCAGGACATTATCAGGGAAAGGCTCCTGCAGCCACGAGAGAAAACCCTCTCCCTGGTCAAAATCCCGGTGGAATTAAAATAGAACACACAAACCAGGGCTGGACATTGAATAGAGTGTCCCTGTCCTGCAGCACCTCCCTGGGGAGCTGCTGGGAGATGGAGAACCAAGCTGGGCTGGGGAACTCCTGCCTTGGAGGTGGGGATTAGACCTTGACCTGCTCAGAGCCATCCAGCAGCTCTGGATTAATTAATAAGTAATTAATATTTGGATATTAGGTAATATGTCTTCACTGAAAGGTGGTCAGACTTTGGAACAGGTGAGTGTGGAATTCCCATCCCTGGAGGTGTTCAGAATACACGTGGATGTGGCACATGAGGACATGGAGCAGTGGTGGCCTTGGCAGTGCTGGGGAATGGTTGGACTCTATCTTTGAGGGCTTTTCCAGCCTGAACAATTGTAGGATTCTGTGATCGTGGAGGTGCTGGTGGCACTGATCCGAAATGGGAGACGCCAGTGGAATTTTACTTGCAGGAATTGGGTTTTTTGGAGTGGGCAAGGCTGGGATTCATGTCTAAGCTGCATCCAGACCTTCACAGGACCCTCCCAGTGCTCTTAAATAGCTGAGAAATGATTCTGATGAAGTCTGGGGAGTTCTTCTGGTATGCGAGAGACCATCTGAGAAGGCAACACAGCCATTACATGGCAGCCCCAGAGTTCTCCAAGCCCTGGGGAGAGCTCCTCTTGCTCTTCCCAAGGTGTGTCTCCAGAAAAACATCCACTCTGCTCCGAATGATTAATTGTGTGTCATCTCTTGCAGCAAACTGGCCTTGAATCAGTTTAGGGAATGCTAATAATCATTGATGAAGAAGGATTAAATTAAGACAAAGGCCAGGCTATCAGCTCAAGGCAATGTTGTTCCTCTAAATCAGCAGCACTGTCCAAGCTGGGCAGTAGGTGCTGATGTGACCTGAGGGAGGCTTTATGTTATTTAATTAGTTGGTTTTTGTGTTCCAAAGAGCTTTGGCACCCAAGAACTTCCCATCTGCTGGTGTGGCCACCAGCTCTGGGGAGCTCTGGAGATGGGGCAGGTGGATGGAGTTATTCCCAAACATCCCCAGGTTTTGTTTTCTTCAGACCGGTCTGACGAGCGCTCAAGTTCAGATATTTTTAGCTGCACGCGTAGGGGAAGATGTTTGTTATGTACGAGTGTGCTATTTTTATTTCTTTTACAAACACCCTCTAGAAAAGCAACAGTGCTGTGGATCCAGCTAATTCCTCACAAAATTCACTGTCAGGCTGTGCCATCAGTTCTCAAAACGACCATTAATCTTTAGTAAATAAGAAGTTTATCACATCCATTGGTATTGAAATCACGGCTTCTTGATTTAAGGCCTGACTTTTTGTACCTTTCTGCATCTGTTTGTGTATTTGCAAATGGCTGTAAATCACAGCAATCACTGTGTCACTTCCCAGAGCCTCAAATTCATCCTGTATAAATCTCGGAGGGGAAGAAGTAACATTAACACAGGTGCAATGGAGCTACTTATCCAAGCTACTACTTGGAAACTTTTGGAAGGGGGGAACGGAACTTGTGGCTAAATTGTTGCTGCTGATTTGCCTCAAACGTATTTATAATCCAAGGAATTCAGTAATTTGTTGTCACCAATTAGGGTAAAACAATATTTCAGAACTGTGGCCAGTCAATATCTGTAATCCTCTAAACCAGAAACATGTTGGAGATTAGTTTTTATCTGGACGAATTACATTTCAATCTGTTGGACCAGGCTGGAAGGAAACTTCTCCAGTGACATGTTGGGAATACCCACCCTGGGGCCCCAGTGGGTTGGTGTTCACCCATCCCATTTTACTGTCAAATAGAAGATGATGAGTTTTATCCAATTGTTCTTTTGGGTTGCTGTGCTCAGTCTTCTCTCCTGCCTTCCAGGGGTCCTCGTGCTGACTTTCTTCGTGAACAGGTTCCACGTGAACACCATCACCAGTAAGGACCAGTTCATCATCGCCTACGGGGGCCTCCGTGGGGCCATTTGCTTCTCTTTGGTCTTCTTGCTCCCCGACTTTCACAGGAAGAAGCTCTTCATTGCAGCCACCACCGTTGTCATCCTCTTCACCGTGTTTGTACAGGTAAAACCAACATTTTCAGCGAGTTCTGACTTGGGAGCCCTCCAGGAGAACGATGGAGAAGGTTCCTGCCCCCCCAGGCTGGGGCTGGAAGGAGTTCTGGTTCTCCAGGCTGAGTTTATCGGGAATTCTGGTGCTCCAGGGCTCGGGAGGAGCAGCAGCAGCCTCGGCATTGCTGTGACATCTAGTGGTAAAAGCGTTCCTGCAGCCTCTGTGGCACGGAGCTCTGCGAGGTGTCTCCTGCTCTTCTCTGCCCAGCAGAGCCTCTTAAGGGCTCTCTGAAATATACCTTTTAGTTCAAAAGGGGGAAAACAGTTTCCACCACATTTAAAGGAGGATATGGTGGAAAAATTTAGGTCCTCTGGGCTCAGAGTGAGCAAGGCTGATGTCCACCTGCTGTTTATAGCAAGAAGTTTAGAGTGGCTCTCCATAGGGCTGAAGGAAGTTGGGTGGGGGCGTCTGGGGAAGGTGTTGTGCAGAAAAGCTCCCTGGGAGCTCCTGGTGAAGGACACGAGGCCCATGTGGAGCTGCTGCCCCACTTCTGCTGGGCATGGAGGGAGCAGGGGAGGTACTGGGGCTTTGGGAGGTGATGGCTCGTGGTGACAACTGCTGAGTGGCCTCGTGGCCGAGCATCACCCTGGGAGCAAATCCCTTTTCCCTGGGCTCGCTGAACCCCTCGGTGGGTGTGTGGGACACTGGGGCAGTGCAGAGGGCTGGGCTGACCCTGCGTCCCCCCATCCACCTCATCCTCATCCTGAGCACAGGAAGGGGTTGAGGAGTGGGACACGTGGGTAGGTTTGGAGCTGGGGCTGGGCACCGAGAGGGGAGAGCAGGGGCCAGGGCTGGGGGAGCAGCCTTAGGTTGGGGCTGGGGAGTTTTAAGATGCAAATGTGGGTGAGGAATTGAAAAGCTCTGGTCGCCAGGCACGTCCGCTCACGCAGAGACGCTCTTGAGCCCCAGACAAAGGTTGTTCTAAGGCAGCAGCTCCTTTCTGCTGAGCCTTTGGGAAATCCCTCCCGGCACTGGGAAAAGGGCTTTTGTGTAACTCCAGAGCTCAACTGGTGATGTCATCTCCTTGCAAAAGGGTGAGGGTTAAACAGGGTCCCTCGTGGGGATGTGTGGACGGGGCGACCCTTTGACCTCCAGCCATTCAGTGGGAGTGTGGTGTCTGTAAAGACAGGCTTTGCCAGGCTCCAGGGACCTGCAGAGCCAGGGGGAGCTGAGGCCACCATGAGAATGGGGGACTCCAAACCAGGAGACTTGCTAAAAAGCTGGAGCAGAAAGGTATTGCTGCAGTTCAGCACGGGAAAGGTGGGCAAATGCAACAGAATTTGAGCTGAAGCTCCAGAAAGCTGGATTTGCAGAGAAAGTCCATGGCACTGCTGCCAGACACAGCGCTGAGCACTGGGGAATCAATGTCTTTAATAGCCCTGTGTTTTTCATGCCACTTGGGTGGAAAGGACAGGAGAAACACCTTCTGTGCAGAGTGGACATTTTTGTTGTTGTGCAATAGGTTTTCTTCATATTCCCAGTGATCTACACACGGCTTTGGTTGGGGATGTCTATGTTTAAAATAGGACAGAAACTCGGACAGAGAGGTTTGGGCCAGCAAAGCATCTTGTCAGAGCACAAACGCACATCGTTCTCTGACTCCCTTGAAACTTTGACCTGGAAACCCTTGTGGTGCAGAGGAATGACCTTCTGTGAACAGCTGGGCTTGTCCCTCCTTGGGGCCCTCAGTACATTGCACAACACAGGAGACTCCTCTCTCTTGGCCCCTCTTGCCCAGTTGCACAAGGCTCTTCCCAGAATGAGCCTGGTTAAAAATTGTCAAGTCCTCAGCTCTTCCAGTGCTGGACGTGAGCCATGGAGATCAGGAAGTCCTCCAAAGAGTTGTGGGCTTGGCTGGAATGTCACAGAGAATCCTCACTGGTCTGTCTTTTGGTGTGGTTTAAAGTGAATTGCCCCATTCTCTGCTTGAAATTCACTCTCCCAACTTAGTGGCCTGTGACCTCTTCCATGACATTCCATAAGGACTGTGAAGAGCTAGGTGGCTTTGCTTGCTGCCCACACTGACCCTTCGCGTGGCTGGAGGTGGAGAATGTTGTGTGTGCCACGACAGAGTCTTGGGTGTGTTGTGCCTGGTGGGTGGAGGAGCAGCACAAGGCACCTCCAGGTGTGCTCTGAAATGACACGGGGTCTGCAGTGACCCACGAGATCCCCACAATGGTCCCCAAAGCTGCTTTAATTGAAAATGCAAACAACTGCAGCTGCTCACCCAGGAAGGCCAGAGGCCAAGCTGCACAGTCCCTACTTAATTTTGGTAATATCTCTTATTTCTGAGTTTGTGAGTTCTGTGTTATTGACTCCGAAGAGTGACATGCTTTTTTATTGCTGTTAGCAATTAAAATGACACATTAATTGTTTCTGCAATTAAAAATGTGTTCAACTCTCCTCCGTGCCAGAGTTTGTGACATTCAGAAGTCATGAACATCAACTACTCCATCATTTTTGCTGTAAACGTGTCCTGGAAAAGTCATTTCATACCAAAGCCAGACCAAGAAACGCACCACGGCGGCATTTTAGAAGTTCTCTCATGAGGCTCAGGGGACGTTATAACTTTTCCCTTGACCCTCCCCACCAGGTGGATGCTCCGATTAGGAAGCTCAGCCACTGGCTGGCCATCAGAAGTGGCTGGAGTGGTGGCCTGTGACACAGAGAGCTGCAGAAGTGAGCACACAACTGCTGCCAGAGGCTCCATGCCGAGGAATCTCGGGGGTTATCGTCGTTTCACACATTTGAACTTTGGTCTTTCCAAGCCCCTTTCCATCTGGGAGGCCACGAGCAGCAGCAAACCACAGGCCTGACCTTGCCGTTCCTGGCTGGCTTTCTGTGGGCTGTGGGATGGGGTGAGTGGAGCATCCTCTCTGCTCCCACCAGCACAGTGTGTGGGCTGCAGCTGGGAGAGCAGTTCCTGCTCTTGCTGGAGCTCTGAAGACCACGTCTTGCCAACAAAGCAGGGCAGATGAGATGTGCTGGCTTGAACACCACAACAAGGTCCCTGTGGCTCATCCCCGTGCTGGTGGGCTCTGTCCCGGTGCAGGTACCGCCGGGAACATTTGATGGGGAGAAAAGGCTGATTTTTGTGGTTGTTTTGCAGGGAATGACCATCCGTCCTCTCGTTGACCTGTTGGCTGTCAAGAGGAAAAGGGAGAGTGCTCCTACAGTGGGAGAGCAGATCCATATCCGGGTAAGGATCAGCATGTGGCCAGGGCATTCTGGTATCTTTGCTGATAGGACGGCCTGTCTGAAATGTGTGTGTCTCCAGGGACCTGACGGAGCTCCAATTTGATCCAAATCCTCCTCAGGTCAGTCTCTTTCCAGGTTGGAAGTCCTGTGCAGCTTCCTAACCATGGATTATTTGCGTTGGAAGAGCAGCCACCAGTCAGGCTGATGTTACCATCAGGTAATGCACAGACATGGCAGAAAAGCATGATCCTCACCCTAAACTTAAAACCCTGACCTAATTCAAATATCTCTGCTTCTCTGGAAAGAGAAGGAAAGAAAATGAGACTTGGTTGCCTTCTGGGTTGGGACCATCAACGTGTTCTCCAGCCCCATCACCACCAATGGTTTGGGTATTTTTGCCAAAAAAATAAGAACAGGGGGGATAAGGTTGGGTGGAGGGAACCTCAGAAGTGCCCCATCCCTGGAAGTGTCCAAGGCCAGGTTGGATGGGGCTTGGAGAAACCTGGGCTAGGGCAGGGCGTGGAAAAAGATGGGCTTTAAGGTCTCTCCCCACCCAAATCATTCCTTGATTCTAAATCTATAACCCAAGGGGATTTCAATCACTTTTGTTGTCACCATCTAAACGTTGGTGTTTGCAGTCACAGAGGACCCAGAGAGGCTCAGCTCCAGGAGATCAAGGGACTCCACACGTCCAGCTGGTGCTTTTCATTTGCATCTGCATCCAATGTGCAATTACTGTATTTCTGGAGCTGATTGTTCCATCCCAGTCACATTTCTGTGGGTTTGGCTTCTTCAGAAGCATTATTGGCATTGTCTTTAGAAATAAAGCCATTAAGGGCTGAGGACATTTCCCAAACCTGTCTGACACCCTCACAATGAGGTGGTTCTGCAGGGCTTTGTCTGAGGTGAACAGAGGAACTCAAAAGGCTGAGGAGTCTTTTCCTACCTCGAACAGACAAGACTTTCTTTTGTTCCCTTGTGAATAGTAAATCATCTCTGGGGATGTGTTTATTAAGAGATGGGAGCTGAAAATGGCTGTGTCCCAGGGAAGTTGAGAAGGAGAGTTGAAAATCAGGGATGCAGAAGCCAGGAGCAGCTTTATTCCACAAATTAATTTCTCCGTCTGGGTGGCTGGGATGTTCTTGCTCTCAGGAACGATGACCAGCATGTGTGGAGCTGTGATTTCACAGAATCACAGTGTGGTTTGGATGGGAAGGGACCTTAAATCCCATCTTGTTCCACCAGCCCAGGGTGCTCCAAGCCCCGTCCAACCTGGGATGCTTCCAGTCATGGGGCACTTCAGTGGTTCCCTCCAGCACAGCATTTTTGGAGGTCCCCAGAACACAGAGCTGCCAGGGTGAGGACACTGAACCCCCACCAAGCTGCAGGGCCGAGGGAGCCACTCTGAGACTTTCTGTCTCTGTCCCAAGAAAAACTAATTAAAAAGAATTAGAGCTGGAGGAGACTCCAGGGTTGTCTGCACCTGACTGGGGAGGGGAGCAGAGCAGAACCCTGTCCCATTTTAGAGATGCTGGTAGGAGGGAAAACAGTTTGGGAAATTTCAGACATTTAACTTCCAGGTGGAAAAATCAACTTGTCTGGGATTTTATTTAGTTTTAAACAGTATTTAGGCACAATACAGCCAAGGGTTTAATTTAGTGGGAAGTCTGAGGAAAGGAGCGTTTATCATTCAGAGCAATGCATAATTTTTGTGTTATCTACATGTATATCCTGATTTCCTGAGTCAAATTGTCCTCAAACCTCCCCAGTCTGAGCAGCTCCTGCTTGCCAAAGCCCAGTGGGCAGGACATGTGAGCCCTCGGCCGTCCTGCACCCCCTGTAGAGAGCAGATCCAAGTCCCTCAGCATTGAGTCTCTGCTCACTCAGACCTGAAACCAACCACTTGTTGCACTCCTGAGCCAGCAGGGAAATGTGGGTGGCGGGCTGGGGAATCATCCCAGCACCCCTCTCCTGCTTTCCCAGCTCCATAGCCCGGGCTGGAAGCATCCCCTGTTCCGTGTGTGGCTCGTGCTCTTTGCTGGCTGGGCTCCTCCCTGCCATGCAGCCAAATCCTCTCTTCTCTCTAGTTCTTGGATCATCTGCTGGCTGGCATTGAAGATATATCTGGACACTGGGGACAGTATTACTGGAAAGACAAGTAAGGATCTGCCAAACTTACAACTATGGCCATGTGTAGGAAAAAAGAAAAAAAAAAAAAAAGGACTGGTTTCTATTCCCTGAGTTTCTGCTCTGGGCAGCTGAGCCTTGTCCATCCGCGTGGCACGAGGGAGGTGACACAGGGGCAGCTTTTCCTTGTCCAGGGTGACTCCAGGTTCATGGGGCACTTCCCTGCTCACAGACACCTCTGGTACATCACCCCAAAGAGATCCTCTCTCCTCTCCTGCTGTGTTTGTCCCTTCTTGTCCAAAGAAATCTGCTGGAAGGGAAATGGCCATGGCACACAGCCCATCCCTCGTGCCTGTCTGGCCAGGTGGGGGCTGAGGTCCCCAACGTAGGCTTGGCAATTAACAGTAAAACATTAAAAATTAACGTTAAAAATATGAGCTTGCAGCACTGCTTGTTGGGGACTGAAATCACAGAGGATCTCTGCAGATTTCTGTAGCAAAGTGCTCAGTTGTCATAAAATTCTGGTAGTTTATACATTTTAAAATGTAAAAAAAAAAAATACAGTGAGATTTAAAAAAAGTAGAATTAACACAAAATGTACTAATAGCAATCTACCAGGTTTAATTCCTTGGTGATGCAGACACAGGTGCAGCCGGTAGAGCCTTTTTTTCGCAATGCCCATGCTTGGAAGTGCCACTAGAGGGTATGACAATCACTGCTGCTGAGGAGCATCCTGACTTCTTTGGAGATCTGATGATTTTAGAGGTCTTTTCCAACCTAAAATATCCTATGATTTGAGCAGAAAGCAAGAAGAAATGGCTCAGGATTGAATCTGGCAGTGTTTAAATCTGGGGTTGCTGTATGTGCTTGTAGAATTTCCAGTAGAGATCATGATAGATTTGGCACTTTGGGGAGTTTTTATTGTATTTGGAAAGGTTTTGGTATTTTGGCTCATATACTGGAGTGCAGAAATAGTTAGGGACAGACCTCTTGGACCATCAATTCTGGAAAGAAGGTAATGGGATACAATGGAGTATGGAGCAGTCATGGCCTGTGAACCTGCTGGCCCATTTTGGTGCTGGGGAGTCCCGGAGGAGACTGAGCCCATCTCGCTTTGTCCTCAAACAGATTGGAATATTTCAACAGCAAGTACCTGCAGAAGATCCTGCTCCGGGAGTACGACCAGCCCAAGTCCAGCATCGTGCTGCTCTATGAGAAGCTGGAGAGGAAACACGCCATGGAGCTGGCACAGGCTGGGCAGCTGGGGCACGGGCCAGCCCACCCCTCCCTGCTGTGAGCAAACCCCCCCACCTTGGAGATACTGGGGTTGGGGATGGTGGGATGGATGAGCAGCTACTGATGTCCATGGTGGGACTTGGGGCTCACCTGAGGCCCATGGAAATGGTGCTTTGAGGAAAAGGCTCTTGCCCAGTTTGGGATGGTTTTGCACTACTAAGTGTCCTGGAGGAGCCAGCAGTGGGACAGCAGGGATGAGTGTGTGAGTGTCAGGGTGGGCACTTCGTCCCTTCCACATGGTCCTGCTCTGCCACAGCTCTTTTATCTGCATGGACAGCACAGCTCTGGTGCAAATCCCAAATCCCCCTCTGCCTGGGCTCCACCTGCAAGGGTGAACTCTTGGTTGTGCTGGCTGTGGTGGGATCCCAGAGAGCTGCTGGGACCCTGGGATTTGGGGATGCGCTGGGATTCAGGGATGTGCTGGGGTGCAGTGGGATTCAGGGGTGCACTGGGATTTGGGGATGTGCTGGGGTGTGCTGGGATTCAGGGATGTGCTGGGATTTTGGGGGTGCGCTGGGTGTGACTCTTCCAAAATAAGGCGACCTGGTTTCTTTGCAGCAGTGACAGGACTGTCATAACAGACCAAAAATTGGAGGATACTCAGAATCCTGATGTCCTGGATAATATGCAGGAAATATTGGCCAGGAATCTGTACCGGATCAGGAGAACGGTATAACTTTTCCCTCCATCTGCATTTTAAGTGTCCAACAGCCCAAGTTACCTCGGTTATGTGAGCAGCCTGAGCAGATGTTATGAATATTTCCATAATTACCCCTGATGTCTCTTTGTGAGCAGAGAATAGTTGGCTGTGTGGAGCCAGATCCAGTTTCCAAGTCAGTGGCACATTTCTGTTTGCACATGACAGCTTTTGAAAGGTTCACCCAGTCAGCCTGTAATTTCATGGAGTATTTTCGGCATCAGTACCCGGCAGCAGAGAGGAGGAGCACAGGGAACTTAAGGCACATCCAGCAGCAGCTCCTGGTTACTGACAGGGCAGAGCAGGGATGGGTTATCCTCCCATTGCATTTTTCCTATGGAAGAGGATGCTGGGTGAGCTGGGAGTGAGAGCTGCTCTGCAGCTTGGCCGTGGAACGGGTACCACTGGCTGAAGAGCACAAACCCATTTGTGTTCACACAATCAGTCGGGGATCGTGTCTGGCTCTTGCACAGTCCCAGGGCTGTGCATTGTCATTGCTGTTCACGTGGACCCTTATCCTTAAAATCCACCTAAGCCTTTGTTTTACGGATCACACATGAAATGTAGAGTCCTTGGGGATGGGGATGGGGCTGGGGTGGGCACATGGCACGGGGATCAGCCACCTTCTCCTGTCCTTCTGCTGAGCCAAGGGAAGCGACAAAATAAGGCTGGGAGGAAACCTGTAGACATGGTGAAGGGGGTGAAGATAAAGGCACAGCTCCTGTTCGCACTTACTCTTGCCCAAATCCAGCCTCACCCCTTGTAGGGACAGAGTTATCCCAGCTCCCACTGATGGGAGATTTAACTTTGGGGTTTATGGTTCCTGTTGTTTGAATGGTATAGGAAGGTGGGGCTGACATAGAACGTTGGAGGGCTGGGGAGAGGGACAGAAGGTGCCATGAGCAGAGTCATTGCACTTGTTCCATGTGTCACCTAGGCTGTCAGAGCTGTACCTCGGTCGTGTCGCTCAGTCATTGCTTGGGTGATGTCACATAAAAAAGCAGAGTTCAGAACCCCATCTCCCCTGTGTGGCTCTTCCCCTGCATTGCCAGCTCCCTGACTCAGTTTATCCCCATGACTGGGTGGAAGGCCCTGGGGAGGGCATGGCTGGGATGGTCCCGCACCCACCGTGTCTGTGGTGCCTTGCACAGGGCCCTGCGTACAACAGGCACACCCTGCCCGGGGAGACCGAGCCTGCAGAACATGCCAAGGAGATCCTCATCCTCCGGCACAAGAACCTGCTCGTGGAGGTGAGCGGCAGCGACGGCGGCAGCTCCAGGAAGGAGGTGAGAGGGAGCAGGGAAGGCTTGGACCGGCAGGGATCTGGCACGGTTGCTGTCCCTGGGCAGGTGTAACCCCCTTAGTGTAAGCCTGCTTAGTGGTGATGGTATTTCCTTTGAAAGGCAAATCCTGGTACCTCAGATTAAAAAAAAAAAAAGAAGGTGTCTCAATCCGAAATTCCAATGAGTAGGAGATACTGAGGAAAGAGAACCCAACCCAATTCCTGCCAAACCGAGGAGTCATCCTGATTGCAGCCTCATCCACTGCTTTGGTGTTTGCAGTAGCTGCTGAGCCATCCCTAAATTCCACCCACTTCTCCAGAGTTTCGGTTCTGGTGGCTGAAGCACTGCCCAGGCGTGAACGGGGATCTCTCACCTGGGCAAGCTACATCATTAAGGAAAACAAAATGACTTTGGAAAAGGAAATGAATGATCTTTCTTTAGTGGTTTTCCATAGCAGCATAAGAACTCAGGGCTGTCATAGGCTTCCTTCCACTCCAAATTTCATGTGGAATTGCTGGTCACGGAGGAGCCCACCGAGAGCGGCAGCAACGCACCAAAAGCTGCTGCTTCTCAGCCCTTCATTCACAGAAAGGTGCTCCGGCTCTTGCAAACAACTTAAAAGCTTTAATTTGATCATTTACATGCTGATTGGTACTTACAATTCAAAATAGATAGGCAAGAACATGGCATGTTCCTGTAGAACATTCGGTATAATTAAACTTCAAAAGAGCAACATCAAACTGGGGCTGATTTGGAGCACGACGTTCCTCCTTTAAGGATATTTGATTGTTAACCCTCGTGCTCCTGCTTTCCCCTTGGCTGCTGCATCTGCTGGGAAACTGAGGAGCTTTGGGAAGGGTGTTCCTCCTGTTCCTTTGAGTTCTTCCAGCTGGGCTCTTGGGGAGCACAGTATTTTGGGGGAGTTGCAAAGGCAGCAGAACTCGCTCAGTCTCTGCCTCATGGATGGTGTCTGACGCCCTGCGAGGGTGCAAAATGCCCTGAGGGTTACGGAAAGTGCCCCTTTGAGGCTCAATACTGACTGGTGGCTCCTTGGGGTCACTGGGTGGTATCAATGACACCCCTTCAGTGCAGCCACCTTTGCTTTGTGCCAGGCTGAGGGAAGCAGAGGCAAATCCCACAGTGGGTTGGGTCGGAAGGGACCTCAAAGCCCAACCCAAAGCCATGGCAGGGACACCTTCCACCAGCCCAGGTTGCTCCAAGCCCCGTCCAACCTGGCCTTGAAGAGAGAGAGATTAAATACTGGGAGTTGATCCCAACGACACCTGTAGGGGTGACTAAGCCAAGGGCCATCCAGCTGTGCCCAAAATAAGCCAGGCCTGTTTTGTGACCTCAGCAGCTTATCTGTTAAGCTTTAGGAATATCTGCCTTGCTTTGCTGTGAATAGAAATAAGGCGATGCCCCAAAGTGATGGGAAAATGTTCTAACAGAGCCCTGGAATATTAACATGATATTAATTATATATATATAATATTATATAATATTAAGGAGGGTGGATGAATGCTGCTGCTTCACGCTGTAGGAGGACAGATTGCAGAATTTATCAGCAGAACGAAGGAACACTCTGCTAAAAACTAGATTTTAGCCCATTATAAGCAGCTTAATACTTAATTTCTTTTTGGAAAAAAGAAAAGCAGCTACTTATATTTAGTTTCATACCAAGTTGACAAGAAAATGGCATTTTCCTGATTAAAAAAAAAAAAGAGATGAATGAAAATTGAAGGTAGTTAGTGTTTGACATTTTTCTGATTGTCAGATGTTCCATCACCTGCAGTCCCAAAGGGAAGGGTTTGGCCTTCCAGGTTTTGAGTCAGCAAGAAAAACTTGAATGCTCTCACTCCACCGTGTTTCTATTCCGCGTCTCACCACGAGATGGAACCATTACAACTGTGTTTGCGCATCCAACTGGGAATGCGGGGCCGGGAAGGAACTGCCAGCAAAGGACACTGNTCGGAAGGGACCTCAAAGCCCAACCCAAAGCCATGGCAGGGACACCTTCCACCAGCCCAGGTTGCTCCAAGCCCCGTCCAACCTGGCCTTGAAGAGAGAGAGATTAAATACTGGGAGTTGATCCCAACGACACCTGTAGGGGTGACTAAGCCAAGGGCCATCCAGCTGTGCCCAAAATAAGCCAGGCCTGTTTTGTGACCTCAGCAGCTTATCTGTTAAGCTTTAGGAATATCTGCCTTGCTTTGCTGTGAATAGAAATAAGGCGATGCCCCAAAGTGATGGGAAAATGTTCTAACAGAGCCCTGGAATATTAACATGATATTAATTATATATATATAATATTATATAATATTAAGGAGGGTGGATGAATGCTGCTGCTTCACGCTGTAGGAGGACAGATTGCAGAATTTATCAGCAGAACGAAGGAACACTCTGCTAAAAACTAGATTTTAGCCCATTATAAGCAGCTTAATACTTAATTTCTTTTTGGAAAAAAGAAAAGCAGCTACTTATATTTAGTTTCATACCAAGTTGACAAGAAAATGGCATTTTCCTGATTAAAAAAAAAAAAGAGATGAATGAAAATTGAAGGTAGTTAGTGTTTGACATTTTTCTGATTGTCAGATGTTCCATCACCTGCAGTCCCAAAGGGAAGGGTTTGGCCTTCCAGGTTTTGAGTCAGCAAGAAAAACTTGAATGCTCTCACTCCACCGTGTTTCTATTCCGCGTCTCACCACGAGATGGAACCATTACAACTGTGTTTGCGCATCCAACTGGGAATGCGGGGCCGGGAAGGAACTGCCAGCAAAGGACACTGGAACCCCCGTGGGGCTGGTGGAAGCCCCGCAGTTCTGGTGCCCGTCTGTTGGACAGAGCTGTGGTGACACGTTCAGTGTGGGGACCTGAGGGAATCGTTAAAGAATCCCTCTGGTTCTGTAGAAACCCTGTTTTTTTTGCTTGCTGAGGACCTACACATATATTTTTGTTTCTTAATGAAGCTGGTTAGTGCTTTGCTGTTAGATATGAAGCTGTTGTAGCTTAGATCCATCTCGTATTTTATCAGGTGTTGGTTGGTCTTTCCCTGCCCCGTGTCATCACCACGAAATAAGGGATGTGTGGAAGAAAATCCTTCTGTGAGTCTGTGGGTCCACCAGGCTGAGAAGGAGCCAAGTTCCTCTTGGCTGATGGACAATCCACCTCCTTCCACAGGGGAAGCCAGTGCCTAGGCCAGGATGGACACCAGACATCAGCCAGGCTGGATTGGGATTGGAACTGAACAATCCTTCAGGTCCCTTCCAACCCCAACCATTCTGTGGCCCTCTGAATCGCCTCTCCTGGTGGCTTTAGGGGCCTCCTGCACTTTCGGTGTCCACCTGGGCATTTGCAGTAGTGAGAGGTGGTTCTCAGGCTGCGTTTGCAGCCCCTGCCGAGGGGACGCTGGAGGCCAAACATGGAAAAAGCAGAGAGAAGCAGCCAGAAAAGCACAATCCTCCTCCCGCCAGAGCCAACGGCGCAGGTTAAATGATTTACACCAGGCAGAAAAACCTTGGCAGGAGCACGGGGTGACTTCAGAGCTGAACTGCAGCCCAGAGGATTAACTCCAAGACTATCTATTTCCAGCAGAAAGTTCGCCTTCCTCCGCCTCAGGACAAAATTCCTGCCGAAGGCTGCTGCTTCCTGGAGCTGTGCATCCCGCTTTTGGGGCTGCCCTTATTTTGGGCAGGGCTCTGGCCCAGCCTGGGCTGGCAGGGCAGTGTCTGAGACCTGGCACAGCCTTTGTTTGCCAGCGAGCACCCAGCAAAGCCTGGCACTCTTTCCTTCTGCCCAAGTGTGGTTGCGCTCCTGGATGGAGCTTGTGCGGATGGATCTGGTGCGGTGGAGCTGCTGTGGAGCTCCCACGAGCCCTGTGTGTGAACAACACGCTGCCTTTGGCAATTGTGCCCGAGCCCTGTCACGGAGCAGGCTCCGAGGATGTCCAGTGCCCCTGGGAATGGCTGTCCAGGGAGCCGGCGCTGCTGCTGGAGCATTGTCAGTACAATGGTCCATGTGAGGCAGAACAAGGGCTGGGGGCAGCGCTCCTCGTTAGGGGAGGGAGCAGAAGGGACCCAGACAAAGCAGCCACGCAGGCTGGGAGGGAGCCAGAGTTGTTTTGGCAGCCTGAGCTTCTTGGCCGAGGTGCCAAATCGCAGCCTTGCGAGGTGAGAGCCGTATTCCCAGGTTAGAGCAACCGGGACCAGCCCAGGCAGTGCTGCACTCCTCGAGGTTGCTTGCTGGTGGCTGTGCTGGAGGGGGGAGATTAGCGCTGGAGGGAAAGGATGGGCAGCTCCGTACCTGCCTCTTGGCCTGCAGCCAGGGTGGGGACAGCCAAGGTGGGGACAGCCACATCCTGGGGACAGCTGTGCTTTCCTGCCCATCCATCCCCAGCGCTGCTCCTTCCCACCCTCTCTGCCGAGCCTCTTCCACCAGCTCACAACAAATCTGCGTCTGTAAACATTTCCTGCCATCCATTCCATCTATTTATAGCAACACTTTTTTGTTTGTTTGGTTTTGGTTTTTCTTCATGGCAAAAGCTAAACAAATGGGATGGAATCCTTGGGGATTGCAAACACTTGTTTATGAGGCAGGAGCATCGTTCACAGACTTGTAGGCATCTCCATAAATGCACTAAAGTCCTTCTCTCCCCTAGTCGCAGAAGGAGGACTCCTGCTCGGCACAGGGGGATCCCGCCCCACAACCCAAGCTCTGGCGCTCCTTCACCGGTAAGTGGGGGAGCTGGGAGGCACCTGGGGGGATCCCCTCTCCTCCCTGCTCTCCTGACCCCTCCTGGGATGGCCCAGCATCCCAAGATGTCCCCAGGATGGACGTGGGGACAAAGAGGGGCTCCTCAGATGAACATCATGAACGGGCAAGAAGAGCCTCCTCAGCCTAACCTAAGATCAGTGGGAATAGTCTGGGTGAAAAGGGACCTTCCAAGGCTGTCTGGTCCAGCCCCTCTGCCATGAAAAAGGGCAGATCAGGTTGCCTCATCCAGCTGTTTTAATCCACAGCTCACTATGCATATTTAAATTATGTTCCTCCCAGAGAAAACTCTGAGCATAACCAGAACCAAGTGATAAAAGCCTTGTTTCTGGGTAGGCCTTTTTTCACCCCAGGAAAAATGGGAGCACAATGGCTCCTGATGTGTCCTGGTGACAGGGCTGAAGGAGACTGGAGTCCTTCCATTGTGATTGCATGTACATCCCTCCAGAAATCACTTACTGTGGCAACAGGAAAATACAGATGCTCCAGCAGGACGCCTGCACCTTCCAAAACTGTTTAAGGTGCTCACTGATGGCAAGTTTTGTTATGTAAAGTTGTAGGTGGGGACTGACAAAAAATGGGGATATTGATCCAAATACGTAATGTATTTCACAGTATAAATCAGGCTTTAAATTGCCCTTTTTTGGGCTTTTTCTTCCACTAATCTTCAGTTTTATAATTGAGAACTCCTCCTTGGGATGGAACAGCTCATCCCCATTGAGCTTGTGGGATTTCCTGATTCATTGAATGTTTGTCATCCAAGCTGATGGTTTTTCTCCTCCCACAGTGGGGAACACGGAGAAGGTCCAGGAAGTGAAGGAGAACCGCTCGAAGTCAGTGTGTGTCATCCCCCCGCCCCAGCCTGGTGGGACAGCCTGGGGACAGGGGAAGGCCATGGGCAAGGAGCTGACTCTGGAGATGCACAAGCACCAGTGATGCTCTGCCCTCCCCCGGGGGCTGACTCTCTCAGGAGGGGCTACTCTGCATGTAAATAATGTAAATACGATGGATATTGACAGGGTGAAATACCCCGAGTGCTTTGCATGGAAACTTGGTCTTACTGCCCAGCGCTGGGTTCTTCCAAGGGAAAAGATGCCCAGCCGAGCACTAGCAATGCAAGGGAGTGGCTGAGGGAGAATTTCTGAGGGATTTCTAGGAAAAATGAGCCTGTTCAGGCTGGGAAAATTGCTGAAACTGCCTATGACTCAAAGGATGTTTTAATGAGGTGGGATATCAAATCTTCTCATTAGGTGGCAGGGATGGACTAAACAGCAGAGAGAATTTAGATTGTGGGTTGGGAAAAACTTGATAATTTCCAAAAGAGTTTTATTAAGGGATGGAAGAAAGAGAGCAGAAATAGCAAAAGATTTCTTCTTCTCCTCGAGAGCTGATGGATCCTGGCTATGAACGTTAATCACGTAAACCCCAAGTTAAATGCCAGCTAAAGAGGGGGCTGTGTCTTACTAGAGGGCCTGTCCCACCCCTGGACACAGTTCTGCTGGTGAAAAGGCATCCCAGCTGCGTTAAAAAGGGAGAAATATATTCTTACTGATTTTTAAAAATTTATGTAAGGGTGGCTCACCTCACAAAGCAGAATGAGGAAGCTCCAGGGGCCGTGGTGACACCGGGAGATGAGCATGCCAGCCCTTGAGAAGGTGGGAAGGTCTTTGCTGCAGTCAGGTTGGCTGGCTGGCTGGCTGGTTGGCTGGCTGGTTGGTTGGCTGGCTGGTTGGTTGGCTGGCTGGTTGGTTGGTTGGCTGGCTGCAGCAAAGCTGTGCAGGTGCTCTGAGGTGATCTTTGCTGCCACCACCAGGAGCTGCAGGGACAGAGGGGCTTGGAAAATGTCTCCTTAGGAGATGCAGCAGAGAGGGACCCAAAATCTCCCTGCTGCGGAGCCCTTCTGCCAGGAGAGGTGTGAGCCCTCTGCACAGCAGACACAGGGACAGGACCCAGGGAGGACACAAATCCCCACCCACATTTGGGTAATTTCCTTGAAACTTCAGGTAAGTCCAAGCCTTTGAATTCTTGTCCTTAACTGAACCCAACAGGGCAAGTTTTAGCTTTGCATTGACATTTTTCTTGCTCTTCCCTTTCCCCCATGGAAGGATCCAAGAATATTCGATATGAATGATTGATTCTTTCTGAAAATGAAAGGAAACTGTAGGAATTCACACACTTCCCCCGTGATTTTTCTGGGCTTCCCAAGGCAGCCTCCTGTGTGCAGAAATGCTCCCTGCAGACACCCCTGCACAGGGGCTGTCCTTTCCAAGGACGGGCACACAGTGCTGTGTATTTGCTTGGCAATGAGCAGAGCTCTCATTCTCTCCTCAACGGGCTCCTTTAGAGTGTCCTGCCATATGCTGAGGGGGTTCCTGTAGATTGAAGGCCTCTCTGCCCCATCCCTGGAAATTCACCTCATGGTGGAGGAAAATGGGCCCTTTTAACCTTACATATGGATTTTGTGTATGCATATACATATATTCACGTATTTATGGATTTTAGTAAAACTTCACTGTCATCTTCAGTTCCTGCATTAAAATTTGGGTTGATTTCCCAGTTTAATCCATCCTGAGTGGGAACCAGGTGGACTTGGCTGTGCTTTGTTTAGAAAACTGCCCATCTTCAATATGTTGTAGTAGATGATAGATATGACATAATATCTCATGTATGTGACTGTTGAGGTGTCCTACGGTTCTCTTTCAATTAAACACGTGGTGTTAATGAGCTCACCTCAGAGTTGTTGTGTCCCTGCATCCCCAGCACGCTTGTGGGGGTGTCACTGGGAGTTGGTGACACGGGGAAGGGTCTCATTCAGCTCTGCCTCATTCAACCCGGTGATCACAAGCAAGGAAAGAGCTACTGACGAAGGAGAAAAGTGGGCTGTTCACTGGCAAAATAATAAAAAGTGAATCTGAAGGCCCTTGGCTATCTGGGGTTGAAATGTCCCTGGTCACCTGCAGATTAATGTCCTCAATGTTTAAAGTTCTCCTCAAGTTCTGCCCAGTAAATACCTGCAGAAGGATTTACTAAGGTGGGTCATTCTTATTCTGTAGATTGAGAGCTAAAAGGAAAATAAATCGAGTTGCTTGTCTAGGAGTCTTCAAGCAGGGACAGAAACTGTGATTCCTGTGGATAATTTGTGCTTGGGTTCTGTTTGGTGGGTTTTTTCTTTTTGTTTTCTTTTTATATTTTTGCATCTGAACTGTCTTGTTTTTATCTGAAGTAACTGGATTTCTGTGCCATCTTTGTCTTACGCAGCACCCATCATAGTTCTGGGCATCAGGTACTTAAATAATGAGCTTTTCCCAACTGAGTTTCCCATGCTTTAAAGTCAGTTCTCTGCAATATCATTATGGGCTAGTGAGGACCTTATCAAGCAGTGGCTGTTTGGACATGGGGAGATTTCTTTGTCATCCTGTTGTAGGCCACAAGAAATGGTTGGGAAAATGAGGACACCGCCAGAAGATGGAACCAAAATTTTATCTGATGTGGAAAAAAGGAAAAAAGAAATTCCTTGTATTTTTATCAGAATAGCACATTTTTCCATCATTGCAGCACAACAGGAGACATTTTGACGGCAGGGTCTTCCAGGTTGTGGCAGTTCCAGCTGTTGTGGCAGTTCCAGCTGTTGTGGCAGTTCCAGCTGTTGTGGCTCCTGGCTGTGGGATTGCTCCATCCAGCCCCTGCTCCCGTGTACTGGCAGGATCCCGTGTGGATCCCAGCCCAGCATTCCCTTCCAGCCCCCTTTTGCAGGGCCCGGTCCATAAATACCCCTCTGCTGCATCACCAACCTGCTTGGTCTGCAGAGAGGACAATATTCCCTGCAGCACATACTTTCCCAATGAGTCACTCTGCCCCAAATTTAACCTTCTGGATACTCCGGAGTTTTTCTTGAAATTTCTTTACGAAATATAAAAGCCCAGCCAAAGCTTTCAAGAGGCATTTTCCAGCTGCTTAGTGGCCAAGCCCTCTGACTAGTGTGTATTTCAGCCCAGAATACCTTTGATAATCTTTGCCAGTATCCAGTGTTGGTGGTCTTAAAATTCTACAACCGAGTGGAAAACTGTTAAATGCTCAGGCTTCAGAGCGTGCCTAATTAATTCTTTCCAGGGTTTTAGTCCTTTAAAAAGTGTTAAAAACACAGATTCAGTGTATCATCGAATATTGCATGGTTCTGTGGAAATAAATTGCATCAGTTTGATTCCTTTAGGAGTTCAGAGAGTTATTGCTCTGTGCCTACTCTGGAAGTTTACAGGAGCCTTTGGAAAGTTCAGGCTAAAACAGGCAAAAGTTGTTACCAATGGCAAAGTGAGAGCCCAAAAGCCACATCAGAAAACTCTGGGCGTGCAGATCAAGCAGCCTGTTCAAAAATCAGGCGAACTCTCCCGTGCACTCACAATTCCAGAAAGCATTTCAGCACATGGACTTGTTTTAATACTTCTATTTTGAGCAGCAAACCATGCTTGTGTTTATTTTATTTCACAACTGCTTAAGGAGATTATAATGCCTTAATCCGGGAAAGGACCAGCAGTGCTTAAGAAGCAGGTGAGGCAAATTTGAGCTTTTTTTCTCTCCTGACATCAAGTCCTGGAGGGGGTTCAACCTCCTAAGGAACATTAAGGATCTTTCAACATCCAGGCTTATGTGCTTCTTCCCAGAGACGCGGAGACGGGAGAGATGAAAAAGGAGCATGTGATGGAGATGAACTGGAGATTATCATTTTTATGCAGAATTAAAGGGCAAATGTCAACACGGGTATCTGTTCCTCCCCTTTCAAGCACAGGTCAGGCTGGGGGATCGCTCCATGTAAAACCATCGGGGGATTTTGGAGGCTTTTCCAAGGCAGAGATGGAAGTGCTTGGGCAGCACTTGGCATGGTCTGGTGGGCTTTGCTATCCTTGGTTTCTCCTTGTTCTGAGGTTTGTGGAGACAACAGGAAAAGAAGAGACTCCTGAGAGTTACTCACCTCACCTACCTATGGAAACACCACATGGAACACCTTTCAGACCTGTCACAGGTCACAGAATGGAGGAATAATTCAGGTTGGAAAAGACTTCTAAGATTGAGTCCAGCTGTTGCCCAGCACTGCCAAGGCCACCAATGACCATGTCCCCAAGCTTCATCTCATCTGTTTATCAAATTCCAAGAAATTCTCTGCTTTCAGCATGAAAAAGTGAAAATATGTTGATCTATCTACATAATACGTAAATTTTTCTGTGAGCACGGATCAAACCATGAGAAATAACGATGACACAGACTGTGCTGATGAAGTCTTTGATCAGTCAAAAGGTAAAACACCAATTCTGTGAAAAATGTGAGCTGACTTGTCCCAGCTCCTTGCTAGAACATGTGCGTTTGGGAGATTCCTGAAGAATCATGAGACTGTGGTTGAGTTTGGACTTGTCCCACCTTTCCTTCCTCCCTGTGTCAGTTTGGGGACTTCTCTGGGCAGGGACCTCGTTCCTGGATCCTGTGGGATGCCTCATGTTCACGTTCAGGTGGGACAAACAGCAGCTCTGCTCTATGACGCCGAGGAAGGGAGGGCTGATGTGCTGTTTAACAGCTATCTCTGCAATACTTAAACAAAAACAACGCAGAGGATAGAATACATTGTTATCATTTAAAGTCTGTTGTGCTTATAGAAGAAGATTGAGTGCATTCATCGGTCCATATGCCCCAACAGGTGGCTACAAGTGTAGTCAGAATTATCCCCAACCTTTCCAGGTTCCATAACGAGTGTGCAGTTGCTCTGAGAAACCCATATGTTCACAGGTAACCTTAAATGTTCAATTGCTTTGGAAATTAATTTGGCAACACAAATTCCCCTACGATGGAGAAGTCAGCACCTTCATCTCTCTCCCTGTTTAGAACAGGTTATGACTCAGGCTAAGGTTAGAAAATCAGAACTTGATTTTTCACTGTAATTTCAGTTTCCTCCCCCAGCCTTCTGGCATGACATAGGAATATAGTTATTGCCCTACAGAAACCATCATTTTCCTAATCTGGTGTCCCAACCCTGGCAATGTTCTACAGCAGATGCTTCAGCAGAAGCCAAAAACCTTAGGAACCAAATGGCAATGAAATTCCATTCAGGAATCTCCCCGTTCCCAGAAGACACATCTCCCACAGCAGGCTGGGGTGGTGGGAGGGCTGTGGGTGCTGTATGGTCCACCCTTCCATGGCAGGAAAGAGAACATCATCCTCTGGCTGCACAGAAACAGCCCCATGTGTGCTGGTGTGTGCACCTGGTTGGGTGCTCCTGGGGTAGCTCCACGAGGACCCGCCTGGTTCCAAGGAATTTGAACAGGTTTGTGGCATCTCTTCCAAGGGGACCAGGATATTTAAGATTTCACCTGTATTTTAATGTTATTCTTGGATCTCTGGGGTTGCTCTGGGTGAAAGCTGCATCTCGTTCAGAGGAAGGAGGAGAAGCACGTTCCAGGGCATGGCTGGAGGTGTCTCACAGTGGCTGGGGACACTGAGGGCTGCAGGGCGTGCTGAGGATCTCGTGGGTCACCTCTGCTCAGCCCTGGTGTCTGTGCAGGAAGGGCGCTGGGGCTGCGCGTGTTGGGCGCTGTGTCCGTGGCCCGAGGGCTCCGTGCCGCGCTCCGTGTGTTCCCTTGGAACCATTCCTGCTCTGCCCCCACAGCTATTTGGCCCGAGCCGCAGTGCCCCAGCTGTCTGGTTACACCAGGTCATCTGCTTTTCTTAGTCCTGTGGTGCCACCACCCCCTGAAACTCACACCAGCCAGGGGAAGGTCATTCCCCGTGGCCAAAAATAGCCTTTCTCTCTCCCCACTCCTCCAGCACCCCGGGACAATTCAGGGTTTTTGCTCTTCCCCGATTCCCAGTTGCCCCATGAAGGCTGGAATAGCCGCCCTGGCCGCCGGGATCCTCGGCAGCACCGGCGTCCTGCTCTTCCTCGTGGCCTTTGGGACGGATTATTGGCTTCTGGCTACGGAGACCTGCGGCGTCCTCGAGCATGGGAACAGCACCCTGAGCACCAGCGAGGTGAGCTTTAAGTCTGGTCTTGCTGTGGAAGAATCAACTTTCTAAATTATGTAAAATTTTTAAATCTGTAATTAATATTTTTGCTCAGTCGAAGTGACCTATTAGTGTAAAACATCAGCATGAGCTAAAACTTTAAATTTTTAAAAACCCAAACCAGCTTTTGCATAGTATTGAGCATTTTGACTGAAGTAAAGTGCGTGTAGGAAACGTTAAGACAGCACCTCTGTAATCTGGCAGATATGAACATTAGGGAATGAAAGGCAAAAATGTAAGAGCTTTAGTTGTTGACAGCATTTCCCTCTAAAGACAAAAGATATCTGCTGCTATTTGCCATTAAAAGATTTCTCCCTCTGTAGTTTCTTCATTTAAAACTAGTTCATATTTAAAAGTGTGGGGCTTGGCAATCACTGCCTTCTGAAGTGGTACAACCACAGCACAGACAGAGAACAAAAGTGAACATCAAATGCAGAGCAGCCGAGACGAGTTCCTGCCCATCTAACAAGAAGAGACCTGTTTGTTTTCAAATTAAGATTAATAGGGGATTTTAATTAGCAGGGGATGTAATTTTGGAAGGCCAGGCAGGTATTTTGGTGCTGAGGGCTGCTGTCACTCCTTCGTGGATCTCTTCTAAAGGTGGGGTATCGCTGCACTTGCTGTTGTCGAACTCCTCGATGGAAGAACAACCTGCTCACTTCCTTGAGCCACCCACTCCTCCAAAATGCCTTTGAGCTGATCAATGTGTGGTTTCCACTACAAAATGACAGGAAGATCCTCATTGTGTGCAGACTTTTTGTTACTTCAAAGTTCAATCCAATTAGGTTTGATTTTTTCCCTGGTGTGGTGACTCACCCTGGGTGAGCATCATGATGCCAGCAAGAAATGTTTTCCCTTCATTGCAGAATCCCACAATCAAATGTGGGGCGCTGTTTGCTTGAGTCAAGGTTCAAAATGCTGAAAAAAACCCCAGCATTATGATGGAAAAACTGCCTGAAGAAGTGAAACAGGGTCAGGATCTTTACTGTAGTTTCAAGCAGCACAGCAAAGCCCTGGAGATGGCAGAGGGTTGTGGACACAGAAGAGCTGCTGTTTCCCTGCACTTGGGGAGCGACAGAGTTAATTGTTCCCCATTTTTATTGTCCTTTAAGCGGAGAGGGTAGAGATGGTTCAGTGCGTGCCACCAACGAGCATCTCAGACACTTCAGGGGCGCTCCTGGCCAGGTGTTGCTGTGCCTGTCGCTGGGCACGGCGACTGCAACAGCGCCCGCAGGAACAGGACCTGCTCCCGCGCCTCCCTCTCAGCTGTTGGATTCCTGTTTCACACACTCTTGCTGTTATTTCTGTTCCTGTTGCTGCTGGTCTGTAACAGGCTGTGTTTTTACCTTTTTTTACCCTTCTTTACCCTTTTTTACCCTTCTTACACTGTCAGGAGCTGTCCCTCACAGATGGGGATGGGCTGAGTAGCTGGCAGGCAGCTGGTTCTGCAATTTTATGAGTCTCTGGTTCTCTGAAATGTGCTGTGGGTGCACAAAGTCAGCAGCCACCCAGCTGAGGAGCTCTCAGGGCTCAATGTTACCCCTGTCAAAATCAGTGTTTTATCCTGGAAGTAAAAGGAGACTGTGGTCAGAGCTCTGGAATCTGTCCAAATGGATAAAAACATCCAGGGGAGGGAGGTGTAAGATCTCCAGGGAGACCTGAGAGCCCCTTCCAGTGCCTAGAGGGGCTCCAGGAGAGCTGGAGAGGGACTGGGGACAAGGGATGGAGAGACAGGACACAGAGAATGGCTTCCCACTGCCAGAGGGCAGGGATGGATGGGACACTGGGAGGGAATTCCCAGCTGGGAGGGTGGGCAGGGGCTGGCACAGGGTGCCCAGAGAAGCTGTGGCTGCCCCTGGATCCCTGGAAGCGTCCAAGGGCAGGGTGGACAGGGCTTGGAGCACCCTGGGATAGGAGAAGGTGTTCCTGCCCATGGAATGTGATGGTTTTCAAGGTCCCTTCCAACCCAAACCATTCTATGGTATGGTAAGTGCCTTCTAGAACTCCCTGTGGAGTCCCACCTCCATTCTGTAGTTCCCAGGGTGCATTCCCAAATGGACATTCCGCATCCTCCACAAAACACCCTTTTGTTGCATCGTGTCTCTTTTACAGACTGTGTGTGAGAAAGGTTACCTTGATTTTGGCTGTGGTCTTAGTTAGTTTTTTGTGAAACAGGCCCTGACTAACCTTTGCAGGAGCCTCCCTTGTGGAAAACCAAACCCTTGTGCCCACAGGTCTGGTCTGGGGGTCTAAGGAAGGGGTTTGAGAAGTAGAACACACCCGGGATGCTCAGCTACCTGACGTACCCACCCAGCTCTGGCCAGCAGAGGTTTAAGGATGTTAGAGGAGACACTGGTCGTGAGGTCTGCAGGAATATTTATCATCAGAGCATTTTGGAGCTGGGATACAGGAACTCAAGGGCAGCAACTGCCTCCGTGTTCCCCAAAACAGCTCCAACAGCAAATGAAAACCCCAACAGAAAAGGAAAGCAACACCTGCCCAAGCAAAAAAATGCACTTTGCACCAAGACGTTCCCTGTTCGAGCTGGGCTTTCGTTCCTCCACAGGCTGGAATGCTGACAGAGGCCAGGAGGGAGATCCTCACCTTCCACCACGAGGGCTTCTTCTGGAGGTGCTGGTTCTTCGGGGAGGGCCACCCAGAGAGCATCTGGACCTTCTGGTACAGTGAGTATGATGCCACCACACAGACCACACCTTCACTCACAGCCTGAATGGGAAACAAGCCTGGCAAGGGCTCCCAGGGACGAGGAGGTGGCTTTAGTGCATGGTTCTCATTCTTGTTGCCTGCCTGCCCAAAGCAAACGGGGCTCACCCGCTCCGTGCCCTTGCTGTGCTCTCTCTGGAACTTGGATTTTGCTCTCAGAGGGCTGTTCACAGAAAGGCAGGAACACTTTTATGCTGTTTAATGTGTCGTTTTCAAAGTCCTGTGAAGTGGTGGCTTCCACCAGCAAGGACAACTCTTCCCCACACACCTCTTGATGTTTGTGTTCAGCTCAATTCGCTAAATTTGAGCCCCTGCTCTTCCTGGTCTCCTGTGCCCGTTCCCCACTGTCAGGGTGCTGAGCATTCCCACATCCCACTGATTTCAGCACAGGGAAAGCTGGACATGCTCGTGTGCGCTCTCTGCATGCTCAGGACCAGTGGTGGACACAAACACACATGTTCATGCTCTTTGTTTTAAGATCTTGCCTGTTTTGCTTTTTTAAGCTCACTGAATTTACACATGAGAATAAATCTTTTTTTTTCCCCGGAAAACACATTTACTCTTCAAAAAACAATGGAAGGAGAAGGTGAGACCTGTTCTGAGACACCAGTTGGTGCTGACTGGTGGCCCTTGTGCAGGGAAGGGGCTTGGATTTAAACACCACCAGAACCTTGGCCCTGGGGCTTCGATGCACTCAGAGATGCTCAGTGGCCATGGAGCAGCACAGTGGCCACATAGGGCTGCAAAGAATGCAGGTTTCCACCACAAATGACTCTGCTGTCCCCCATTCCTGCCCTGTTCCCTGTAAAATCCTGCAGGAATAGTCACTGCCACCATCCAGCTGAGCAACAGGGGGTTTCACACGGGAAGTTTGTGATGGGAAAGGACAGGCTGGAGAGGGGGAGTTGGCTATGGAATCACATTCTATGGAAAGACATAATGTCACCTGAAGTGAAATGACTCTCTCTGATAACTGGCAAATTTGTGCTACTTCTTTAGGTATTTATTATAATAGGATTGATCATGGCAAAGTAATTTGCTGCTCTCGTGGTTGTAATAATTAATTCAATAGGTATTCCATAGTCAATTTAGCATGAACTAATGTCCACCTATTATAAAGTGTTCCTTTGAGCTGGGGAACATATTTAAATAAGTGGCCAACCATTAATTAATTCATTTAACATTCATTCTATTACTGTTAATCATGATAAGCCTCAGTGGTATTAATATTGATGGGGCACTTCCACTCTTAATTGTGCTTTCCCTTCTCACCAACTGGAGGTCTCATAAGGAGCCTTGTTCTGGTGCCAAACCCCTTGACCACTTCCAGGTCTTCTGGATGTTCTCTGGAGGAAAACAGCAATGGGAATATTTTGGTGATTACAGTTGTTCCATCTTCCATGATTTACAGCCACCTCAGTCTCAGGGTATGAAAATGAGATTTACCAGTAGCAGACTCAGATCCTCTGACATCTCCCCTCTCTCTCACTGTTCTTCTTTTTATTTATTTATTTTGTCTCTCCACCCAAGGTTTCCCCCCTCCTTTCCCCCCCAGCCCTCTGATTTCAGTGAGGGGTTTGCAGGTTTTACAGAGCAGCACACCACCACCCCAGTGCTGTCATCGTGATTCTGCAGAAAACAGAAGCAAAAAGGGATTTAATAATTTTTTTTTTTTTTTGCTCTTTTTTAGCCAGCCAAGCACATCCCAAGTTCTGCATGCATGGCTACCTCTTCCCCATGCCCATTGCCCTCGGACCTTTCCCTCATCCCTCCTACGACACAACCGCAGGTGAGTTTCTGTCCTCCTTTCCCAAGGGATTGGGTAGAGGTTTGGGATGTGTGTCAGTCCCTTGTCAATGCGTGGCCGAGGCTTTTGGAAAGCTCCTTTACAGAACAGCCTCACTTCTCCGACTGCCCCAAACCCTGGGCACGTGGAGATGTTCTCCCACACCTTCTCTCCTCCGGACCCAAACATTCCGGGCCATGAGCTGTGCACCCTCGCACTGGGTGCTCAGCACCCGTCCCCTGGGAGCAAGGCAGGAGGTCAAACCCACTCTGTCCCACCTCCTCGCTCACTGGGAGGGGCTGGAGACAAAGGGTTCCATCCAGAAGATCCAAAGCCCTCCTAGTGCTGACTCCTTCCCAGTCAGGCTTCCTGGGAGAGCTCTGGTGTTGGTTTATTGCAAGGCAAAATAAACAAACACTGGAAAATCAGTTAACAACCAAATTGTCAGAAGATCCACATAAGTGAGTGGCCTGTTTTTAACACCTAACACAGCATGGTTGGAGAGCTGCCTTTCAACTGGTTCCCTTTTTATTTATGTTTCTCTATATTTTCTGAGTTCTTTAATGAATCAGCTGCTGGTAGGAATTTTAATTTGCTAAATTGGTGGCAGCAGCTAGAATTAATTCAATGATCTTTTTTGAAATGAATTGATTTCTTTAAATAGTGTGCATCAGTCTGCGCTGCCTCCGGGGATGCAGGGCAGACGTTCTGCACAAACAAACATCTTGACCTTTTCCTTAGCCTTTAGCAGTACCTTTTTTATTTTTAGGTTTTTTTTGGTTTTTGTTTTTTGGTTTTTTTTTTTAGTATGAGAAACTAATTGAAAAGAAAATATTGTCAGTAGGAGAACGTGAGGGAGAGCAGCCAGTCTCTCTTGCTGTGCTGTGCAGAATTCCTGCCCTGGGGAACGCGCCGTGGTGCCTGATGGATACGAGGGACCTGTGGACAGGAGGAGGAGGAGGAGCAGGGTGCAGGATGTGCACCAAACACATGGCTTAACAGGGGGATTTTTCCTGCTTAGGAGAGACAGGACTGACGTCCACTTTCTGAATGGTCCCGCTGACAAACACACTATTTTTTCCATCCCAAATGAAGGGCTGGAGCCATCTGCCCATGTCTGTCAGGCCTTGCTATGAAACCCTGCCCAGCTGCCTCTCTTGGGACAGGGCCCGGGAAGATCCCCATGTTCTCAGAGGTCTTTTCCAACCTCAGTGAATCCATGGAGGAGCTGGGAGGGGGCTCTGCCTGACCCCCACCTGTGACCCCCAGGGAGGTGAGGGTATCTCAACCAGTGGGACCATCGGGCTCCTCCATTGCCCCAAGCCCTGCAAAGCCCTGGGGGCTGCAGGGAGTGGTGCCACTCCTTTCATTGCCAACCACTCCATCCTCATCTGCAAAGGCTGGCCAAGAAGAGGGGTCCTCCAGCTCTTACCTGCTCCAGAGATAATTCTGCCTTATCTGCATCTTCCGAGGCTCTCGGAGAGAGATGGGTGACAGGAGGTTAAACATGGAAATGAATTCAGTGGTTTTGGAGAGTTCAAGATACTTATCTCTCCCTAAGTGGCTCTCCTGACAAAATGGTTTCAAATGAGGAAAACGCATCTTCTCTGTATCGTTTTTCTTTCAAGTGTGAATCATTCAGTGTCACCCACTTGCTCGTGCTCGGCTTAAATCTCACCGAGCAGAGCTCCTGAAGAACAGCAGGCAGGGCGAGGCGTGGTGCTCTGAGGGGATCAGACACATCTGGGCAGCAGGGAGTGGGCTGCCAGAAGGGCTCTGCTGGAAGACCACCACCTTTGGCTAAGGTTTATGGCAGTGACTGGAAGAGTCTGGGCTGCTGGGAGGTTGGAATCGGCAGCCTGAATCCCATCCCATGGGGCATGATGGACTCGGGGTTGCTCAGCTCTGGCTCTGTGGCTGGCTGAGGTCACCCCAAGCTCAGTGGATGAGGAGGCAGCTCTTGCCCTGCCCTGTTCTCCCACTCAGAGTCACCGAGGTCATTAATGGGGGGAATCAGGAGCTCCCGTTTCCTGGGCAGCCCTGCTGACAAACACTGCCTTTATTTTAACCCAGGAACCTGGCGCCTTCCCTAAGTGTTAATTAAAACAGAACAAAGCTCTGGGCTGATTCCACCTCTCCAAATTTTGCCGTTTTCTTTCCTTTCTTGCCAAGCTTTTCCCTCTCTGCCCCCCATCCCCAGCCAAGCCCAGTGTCCTTTCCTCTCCCCCTTCTTGTGGTGTGCTTCCCTGACAAGCCCTCCCAGCTCCTTGTCCTCCTTCCAATCCCGTTATGTAGGGCACGACATTGAACCTGAACCTGCCCCAGCTGCGGGCGGAGCAGGCACCATCCCAGGTGGGGGTTTCTGCTGACTCAGAGTCACTCGGGCTGGAAGGGGCTTTGGGGCTGGACTAAGAAAGCCCCTCTAGGGGTGTTTGTCCTGACGTGGCCCTTGCTGTGCAGTGTTCAGGGGGTTCTGGACGGCGCTCATCCTGCTGGCCGTGGCCGCCGCGCTCATCGGGGGGCTCCTGCTGCTCGGCGGAATTCCCTTCGTCAGTCCCCGCTCCTACAAGGTGGGAGGTGGATTCCTCCTGCTCTCAGGTAAGGGCAGGGCAGGGCAGGTGGGTGGGCAGGAGGGGCTGCCTGGGGGCTGCACTTTCCCTTGTCCACCTCTGGAATTAAACCCCTGTAAGCTCCGAGCAACATGAGTGGAAGGTGTCCCTGCCTGTGGGAGAGGGTTGGAAAGGGAAGGTCTGGAAGGTCCATTCCAACCCAAACCAGCCTGGGGTTCTATTCTGTGCAAGATAGTCCTGCCCGCAATCCCAGAATGTGCTGAGTTGGAAGGGAGCCACAAGGATCATCGAGACCAACCGCCAGCCCTTCAAGGACGATCCCCAAGAGTCACCCCCTGTGCCCCAGAGCATCATCCAAAGGCTCCCTGAGCTCTGCCAGCCTTGGGGCTGTGCCCACTGCCCTGGGCAGCCTGGGCAGTGCCCACCCTCTTGGCGGGGAAGAACCTTCTCCTGAGATCCAACCTGACACAACTCCAGACCATCCCCTGGGTGCTGTCCCCTGGTCCCCCTGGAGCAGAGCTCAGTGCCTGCCCCTCCTCTGCCCCTCCCGAGGAAGGTGTCACTGCACTGAGGTGTCCCCTCAGTCTCCTCTTCCCCAGGCAGAACTCAGTCCAATCAAAGCTGAGATTTTTGAAAAATACGATTTTTTTCTACTCTTCCATGCAACACAGACAGGCAGAGCCTTTTATTTGAGTAAAGCTGTGTTAAGCCTGGGCAGCATCAGCCCCACTCTGTTCTCCGAAGTCAGGCTTTGCATTTCAGCTGCTCCTGCCTCTGTTGTTAACATCTGGAACCCACAGAGGGATGAAAGGCAAACCCTGCGATCCAAAATGGGAGGGCTGGCTTAAGGAGACCTGAAAAGATGAAGTGGTGGCACAGCAGGAAAATGAATTAAAAATAGGCATTTATTCATTACTCCCACTGCTGTTACAAATGATTCCATTGAATTATCACCTGGGCTTTTTCCTTTTCTGTATTTGAGAGGAATAACTGGCTTCACTAGTAGAAATACTTGATTTATACCAGGAACTCCAGCTCAGAAAAAAAGCTCTTTTGCCACTCAGGTGGCTACAGGCTGGGGCTCAGCTGAGCTGTGCCAAGGGAAGAAGCTGGGAATGAAACCAGGCCTTTCTCTGAAGAACCACAGCTTAATTACAGATCCCACATCGGGTCCTGCTTCCTCATATCGGGCCTGAATCAAACATGAGAGGGTGTCTTTGCTCTCAGCTTGGGCTCTGAGTGTGCCCCAGCAGTGCCAGCACAGGGACTGCCTGTGCCCTGGTCCTGCTGCCACATCAGGGCTGGGACAACCCAGGTGCCCTCCTGGGCACACCAGGGTAGGGACATCCCAGGTGCCCTCCTGGGCACACCAGGGCTGGGACATCCCAGGTGCCCTCCTGGGCACACCAGGGTAGGGACATCCCAGGTGCCCTCCTGGGCACACCAGGGCTGGGACAACCCAGGTGCCCTCCTGGGCACACCAGGGCAAGGACATCCCAGGTACTCTCCTGGGCACACCTGGCTCATGTCCAGCCACTGGTGAGCACTCCCAGCTCCTTTCCCACGAGGCAGATTTCCAGCCACTCTGCCCCCAGCCTGAAGCTCTCCATAGGGTTGTTGTGAGCCCATAATGGATGATAAATCCAAGGCTGTACCAGGGCAGGAACCTTCCTCTTCCCATCTGTGAGACAGGCCCAGGGAGGCAGCAGATGGCCCCAGGCTCTGTGTCCACTCTGTATCTTGGGCAGAGACACCACAGGAAAGGGTGTCGAGTGACACTGAACTGCCTGCCTTCTTTTCTTACATTGTTTTTGCACTTTATTGAGCTATTTCTTGATTAAAGGGCTGGGGCGTAGAATGTGACACTTCTTAGGAGAGCTGATTATGCATCACATAAACCTCTTGGCATTAGACAAAGATGCTGCTGTTAAACCTGAAGTTTGTACTAATGCAGCTTCAATGCGAACAGCAATCATTGTTATTAACAGTCGTTAGGGGAGTGAGTTCAGCTGGAAGACACTTCCTGCTGTATTTTCAATCCAGATGAGAGCAGGAGGATGCAAGATGTTTTTCGGCAAAGTTTCCTTAGTGTTCCAGCTGTTCCTTTTATTTTGGGGGGGGGGGAGAGGGGCTTATCCCAAACTCAAGCCTCAGGGTCCTGCTTGGTGCTGACTTCCTGATGGATTCAGGATGCATCCCTCCATGGCTATTTTCTCGTTATCCTTTCTAAAACTGTTTTGCATAATTGCACTAAGCAGTGGGAACAATAGATTTGCCCGAGCTCCAAGTCCCCAGCCAGCCCTTTCCCTGGGATGGTGGGATGGGGAAGATGATGCAGGAGCGAGCGCGTCTTGTCTTCTAATCATGGCCTGCGGGTCAGTGTTAATTAACCTCCCTCGCAGGAATGATCTCTCCTTGAGGAAGTGTGAAAATGCTGGCAATTTGTAGAGCAGGAAGGTGGTCTGGCAGTGGGATGGTGGAGGCACCACATCCACAGGGTGCTCCGGGCTCCCAGGGAATCCTTCACTTTATTCTGTCCATGAACTCCCTCCTTTTGGCAGAGGTTGTGACATCACAGCTGTGGTTATTCACTGCAAAATGATGTAACTTTTGCCACCAAAAGGCCCTAAAGATACTGCAAATGCATTCCAAGCATTCATGGATAACCAGGCTGACATGGTCTTGAGGAGTCGTGTGTGTCCCTCTGTCACCAGGGGAATTTGGAGCCAAAGAGTGAAGGTTGCTATTGCTCAATGAACCTGGTGCCTAGCTGTGCCCTTGTGGCAATAGGTTGATGTCAACATGATTAATTGTCACTACAGTGTCACTGAGAGGGCTGGGTGAGCTCTGTGCTGCAGCTTCTGGAAGCTATTCGGATTGCTGAGGCAACTCTGCTTGTACTTCTTCCTTTTCTCCACCTTGTGCTCCTCAGTTTTCATTTCTTTGGAGCATCTCAGAGGTTAGAAGTGAGGCCCTGGCACAGGGTGCCCAGAGAAGCTGTGGCTGCCCCATCCCTGGAAGTGTCCAAGCCCTGTTGGATGAGGCTTAGAGCAACCTGGGCTAGTGGGTGGCATCCCTGCCTATGGTGGGACCAACCTGATGCTCAGCAGGACCCAATAGCGTTGGAAAAAAAAGCAGATTTGCCAGTCCTGTGAGTTGGAAGTGCTGAATTTTTTTGCCCAGATTCTGCTCCCCCAATGCAGCAGCACTTTGGCAGTCTCAGCTGCCCCTTCCCTGTGCCCCCCTGTCCTTGGGCTGCCCCTTCCCTGTGCCCCCCTGTCCTTGGGCTGCCCCTTCCCTGTGCCCCCCTGTCCTTGGGCTGCCCCTTCCCTGTGCCCCTCTGTCCTTGGGCTGCCCCTTCCCTGTGCCCCCCTGTCCTTGGGCTGCCCCTTCCCTGTGCCCCCCTGTCCTTGGGCTGCCCCTTCCCTGTGCCCCCTGTCCTTGGGCTGCCCCTCTGCTCTGCCCCTCTCGCCGAGGCCGGGCTGTAAATCCCAAGGATCCCTTGGCACTCTGCTCTGATTATTCCAGGGAAGAAGGCTGCTCGCTTTCCATTTTCTTGTCATTTTCCCCGGGTGTGAAAACATTCTTAATTTAGATGCCATGGCTGTGCCATCACTGCCAGTACCTGTTTAATAATAAATCCTTCCATACCAAGACCTGGCGCTTTTCCTGGGGCCAGGGGAGGGATCAATTCCCAATCCTTATGTCCTGGTGAGGTTGGGAATGGTGCCACCCACTCATGGGACTTTTCACACCCTCCTCTGTAAGAACTGGAGGGTTTTGATCTGATTACTTCCAAAAAATGAGACTTAGAGCATGTAAATTGTCCTGGGACAAGACAGCACAGAATTCCTGTTTTTTTTGAAGGAAAGTAGGAGAATTCCAAAGTACTTCACCAGACCCTCGTTCTCCATCCCACTGGGGCTAACGTTTTCACTTATGTCTCTTACCATAGGTATTATAAGTTAATGAAATAGAAATTGATCCTTAAAAGAGCACTTTTCAAGGTTCAGTTGCTATCTAATTAGTTTAATTTTAAATTACATCAGTAATAAAGACTTAATTGCCTTCTTATCAATACATTGTATTTTGTAAAGGACATATGACTATTTAAGCGCACGATGGTTTTCTTACAGTAGAATAATTGGTATTTTAAGCATACAACTATCATGGTAAGTGTAAAATATTTATTTGTGCACTTAATTTCAAGTGGTATCGAAACCTCAATGAACATGCAAATGTTGCAGCAGCTGCTGTTTAACTCCTCGCCTGCCTCTCCAGCAAGCACAAGGACTTCCCCACACCAGGGAGAACCACTCGAAGTAACAGTGAAGGGTGAGGTAAAGAATATCCAGATGGTTACACCAGTTTTTGGTTGATAAGATTCCATTTTTTATGGTATGTGAGGCAGTTGAATGGATGGGCAGCTCTTCTCTGTAACTCAGAGGGAGGACTCTGAACCCTCTTCCCTTCATGTAAATCTCATTTTTGGCTCCACAATGTGTTTATATCCATTAGAAAGAGAATCACAGTAAAACACTGACATGTTTTCTCTGACTGAGGGTTCAGTAATCACTAAGCAGATAAATCAACATCAGGCTTTACCCCCTTCCTTCCCTACCCCGGAGTTGGATTTTGGAGTGTGTAAGCTGCCAGGAAGAATAATTAAATACACTACAACTACCTTTGATTTAAAAATGGCAAGGGGAGAAATTAAACCCTGCAGAAGCCACAACACATCCCCAGAGCTGTGTGGTAACTTGTCAACTGAATTAATTCCGAGCTGTTCCCTTCTACCATAAAAATATTATAAGCTGTGATGTATTTCTTTCATATGTGTGTGTGTATATCTGTATGTTATACAGCACCTTTTAAAAATAGCAGCTTCTGGCTGTGAAGTACCAAGATCAGATATTACTGAAGTGCTTTCAGACCTGTCATCGCACCACCACTATTTAGTTTTAATCTACGCTGAATTTAAAATGCACTAATACATATTTTTAGTGATAGGCAGTAAATAGTATTTGGGCCACTCTAGTTTTTGTCACCTGCTCCACATGGGGGGAAACTGAACCTGCAGCCTCCCACCAGCATCCCTTGGAATTACGGGGAAAGGAGGTTCTATTAAGGCACTGCAGACCCCAAACCAGGTCCAGGAGGTGTCTGTTCCCCACGTGCTTCTCAGATGTGCCCGAGCTCTTCCCCCTGGAAAGACGAGCTGGAAAGATGACTGGGGGTGGCCTCCTGGGACATCTCTTTGGGTTGGGGGCATCCTGTAGGGCCCAGGGAGGCTCTGAGGAGAGCAGACCCCACCAAGGAGATGCTGACCCTGCACTCACTGCTCAGGCTTCCTGTGGCCTCAGCCCTCCCCTGTGGGGCTCCAGGGAGGGCAAGGAGGTCTCACTTGCCAAGGTGAAGTCTTTGTAGCCTCCTGGTAAAAGCTGCTTATTATTCTTTTTATTATTCTGTTATTCTATAGCCTGTCTAAAATTGATATCTCATGGTTACATGCCTTTTCCACTCTATTATGTGTTATTTCCTTGCAAAATAGGGTCATCTGCTGGGGGTGGCAGGTTCAGGTGCCATCAGCAGGACTGATTCCCATCTTTCTACTGGAAATTGGATCTGACACTGCTTGGAAGGGTAGATATGAAAAAGGAAAAAAACCTCTTGGTGTCTCCTCATTCGTCTCGGAGAAATTAAAAATGAAAAAGGCGAAAAAGCCGCCCATGGGAGGGGAATTGATGTCCTGCTGAGAACATCAGCCGTGCCCCCGATGGTTTCCCAGGGCCAGCCCGCCGCAGCAGTGCTGGGGTCAAAGCACCAGGTGCCCGTGGGCAGGAACTGCTCCCAGGGCCATGGGGGTGTCCCAGGAGACAGGGCTTGGCTTCCCCAGGAGCCTGCAGAGCAATGTCCTGCATGATAATAATTCTGCATAATAATAATTCTGTGTAAAAATAATTCTGCATAACAATAATAGTTCTGCATAATAATTCTGCGACAGTGAGCTTTGGCCGAAGGACCTGCAGGGATCGGTGGAGCTCTGCTGAGGTCTCTCCTCACTGTGTTCCATGTGCAGGCAGGAACTCACCCCTGTCTCTCTTTCCAGGAGGTTTGTTTCTCCTGCTGGTGTTTCTCTTTGTGATGTGGAAAGAGTTTGCTGCTGACTTCCAGAAGTACATCCTTCTGGAGAGGAGCGAGTGGTGCCTGGATGAGGTCCCCGTGCACGTCTACTACGGGTGGTCGTTCATGTTCGCTGCAGCCGGGGTGCCCCTGGTCCTGCTGGCCGGGCTCCTCTTCTTCCTCGTGGGCAGAGACATCCTGAAGTCCCTGGAGTAAGCCAGATTTGCAGAAGGCTTGGAGAAAATTGGTGGTGTAAAGAAACAGACCCAAGTTTTGAGGACTAGATTGTTTTTGTAGCTCTAATTGTCAGGGTAGGTGACACTCACTCCTCTGTGGGGCAGGGATGGAGCTCTGAGCATCCATAGAATGGTCTGAGTTGGAAGGGACCTTAAAGCTCACCCAGTCCCACCCCTGCCATGGGCAGGGACACCTTCCCCTATCCCAGGTTGCTCCAAGCCCCGTCCAACCTGGCCTTGGACACTTCCAGGGATCCAGGGGCAGCCACAGCTTCTCTGGGCACCCTGTGCCAGGGCCTGCCCACCCTCCCAGCCAGGAATTCCTTCCCAATATCCCATTTGGCTGTGGGAAGCCATTCCCTGTGTCCTGTCCCTCCATCCCTTGTCCCCAGTCCCTCTCCAGCCCTCCCGGAGCCCCTTTTAGGCTCTGGAAGGGGCTCTTGGGACTCCCTGAAGCCTTCTCTTCTCTAGGTGAGCCCCCCCAGCTCTCCCAGCCTGGCCCCAGAGCAGAGATGTCCAACCACTGCCCATCCAAACCCACCCCCACCTGCAGCATTTTTACACTTTGGAGAAATTTCGGGATGTCTGTGGGCTTTGGCAGAGGTCTCTTTGCAGCCCAAGGAGAAGCAGCTCCAGGGGCTGTCGGCACATCCATATTCAGCAGAGCTGCAGTTTTATGGCATTCCCAGCATCCTCGTTTCTTGTAAAAGGTAATCGAATGTGGCTGCGAGGGGAACGTTCTAATGCCTGTTTCTGGAAAGCAATTAAGGATGATTTTTTTCCTTAGCTGGCTCTAATTGACGTCAAAGGACAACCTGTTTAATGGGATGTCGGGAAACACGAGAAACTTTTTTTCCCTAAAAGCCCTGAGTCTGATGATATAAATGTACCTGGACCTAACTTGCAATAAGGGAATAAACCAATTTCTGTGGTGTGAAACAGCATGAATTAATTAGGATTTCTTTACAGCAATGTGTTGCTCCGCATTGAATATTTTCCCTGAACATAGTGCTGTGGGATTCTCATCCCAAAACCGGATAGTCAGGATTGAGGAAAGGGAAAGGGGACCATAGTGTGATAGCGTGAGATCTCTATGGGTTGTGCCTGTGCCTCATCAGTTCTTGTAATTTCTCACTGTAAATTCCTTTGAAATACTGTTTGTCATGACTCTGAATTCCATATTTTTCCTGGACACAGTTTTGTGGGGATTCACATCTGGACGATGGTCAGGGTTGAGGGGAAAGGAGGGGGGACAATGGTACCATGATATCTCCTTGAGTTGTGCCTGTGCCCCATCATTTCTTATAATTTCTCACTATAAATTCCCTTTGAACGATTTTTGTCATTACTCTGAATTCCATATTTTCCCTGGGCAGAATTTTGTGAGGTTTCTCAATTCCAAAAGGGAAAGATGGTCAGAGTTGAGGGAAAGGAGGGAGGACAACAGCAGGATATCCTGGTATTGCCTTGGGTTATGCCTGTGCCCCGTCGGTTCTTCGAGTGATAATTTCTCACTGTAAATTCCTTTTAAATAATGTTTATCGTTGCTCTGAATTCCATCTTTTCCCTGGGCAGAGTTTTGTGAGGTTCTGTCAATGCAAAAAGGGAAAGATGGTCCGGGCTGGGGGACAGGGGAAGGGGACAGTGGCACTGCTGGCTTGGCTTTGCTTTGTTGTGGCCGGCCCAGCGTGGGACCTTGCATTGAATGGCCACTGCACAAGAGCCAGCCCCCCAAAAGGCAATTTGCATATCATTTGGGTATATTAAAATGCTCGCAATCACTCGGGTGTCCCTTGCCTGACGTGGCAGTGCCAGAGGAGCAGAACATCCCAATCCTGCACCAAACTCTGCAGGTGCTGGGGGTGCAGGGATTCACACGGAATAATACGCACAGCTTTGGAAAGACACTGGAGAAACGACAAAGATCTGATCTTGTCATGTTTTCCGGGCAGGATGGGGATGCTTTGAAGTAGTTTGTGGAGTTCTTGCTTGCTGAGCTCATTTGCATCAATCTGAAATGAAACTTGCTCCGAATGTGTGCCGTTCTCATGGATGTCTCTCTGTGCTCCACACACACTACACATGCGATTGACTCCCAACACTTAATTAATACTGGCATGTAAATAATCCCTTCTAGAAGATTGTTGGCAGTATAAAACTGTTTGTTAATGCTCTCCCGAAAATATTATTCGAGTCTGGCATTTCTTTCCTTTTGGAGCAAGTTCTAATTATTCTTTTACAAGATTCATGGCATACACAGAGTGAGAAATTGTAATTCCCACATGGAAAGATTAGTTCTTTCCTAGGAATAGCAGGCTTGGTCTCCAGTTCTTAAGCAATCATCTGTTTTCCCTTCACAGGAATTTTGTTTGAGTAGAATTGGGATGTGCAGGTTTTCCCAGGGAGTGGATGTTTCAGGGCATTTAGAAACACACATATTGCAGTGTTTTATTTGGCCATTCTGAACTGGGTTTCCCCCTGATATCTCCTTGGGTTATGCCTTTGCCCTATCAGTTCTTCAAGGGATAATTTCTCATCATAAATTCCTTTTGAATAATTTTTGTCATTTAATTATCTATTCAATGTGGAGACGAACACTTATGGTCACAAAGAATAAAAGTATATAATCCAGGAGCAGAAGAGGTCAAGATTTACAGTCACTTGCCTTTCACTGATCCCATAAAACAATCCAAGCATGCAGAAATGATGATCCCAAAAGAGACACCAGGGCAGAAGAATGAGAATGCAGCAAGAAATCCATCAGACTTATTGATATCTGTGAAGCTGAGGATCCCTCAAGTTGTGAATATAGAAGTGAGTTTTATATTATAGAATGAAATATTTATTAACTTTCTCCATCTGTTCTTTAAAAAATTTAGTTTAATGTCATCAAGGCGTTTATGGAATACATTTAGTTTAATCATGTAGTCATGCCTTAGGGAGTAAAGCATCCCTGGAGACCTGCTCTTTCTGGATCAGCTCTAGAACAAGCAATAGTTTAAAACTCCATCATTCTTTGGGAAAACACGTGGCTTTGGATCAGTCTTGAGCAGAGGGTGGTTTATTTTAAATATCTTGGGTACTGAGCACACGCCCTGCAATAATCATCTGGTATTGTGCTTTTGGGTAACTCCACCAAATCCCAGTCTCTCCCCCGGGTTTGACAAATCTCCCAATATCAGACATTGATACATATCTAATAGTCCCCACAACAAGAGACAACGGGATTATAGAGTTGCATATTGAAAGAATTACCTCCTCTATTAAAATTCAACATTTGTAGCCAGCACAATGTTACCCAAACACATCGTTCTGGTGGAAGTAAGAGGTTCCTTTTGCTCTCAAGTTCCTTGTGACAAGCAGAACTCGAGCAGACCAGATTTTGTGTGAGAATCATCATTTCTGGAGGAGAAATTTCAACCCCCAGCCTGAGGAGCTCAGTGGTGAGGTCTGATGGTTGCTCTCATCTGTTGAATGTGAGGAAGTTTGATGAAAGGATGTTACAGAGCAGTGACAAGGACCTCATTCTGATCCAAGTTTTGTCATTCCAAATCAGGAGTAATTCCGAAGATGCAGCAGACCCTCATCACTGCTAAACATCTGTAAGTCACATCAGAACCGACACTAATAAATACATTCAAAGATGCATAATTAAAACAGTGATTTCACATCACTCTGATGAATTTTAGTCAAGGATTTCTTCAAGGATGCTTTTCTCACATTAGCATTTGATGTTAGTAAGAAATGAATAATTCCATTTTTTCTTCCCAACATCTGGGACACTTCCTGCTTTATTTGCTACTTGCTGAGCACTCTGCAGGAAATATTAATGAATCTTGGGTGTTGAAATGCAGGCCCTGGGCTCGTGCTCAGGAGCCAGAGTTATGGAGGAGAGGAGATGTATCTTGAGATTAAGGGGCTGGATTTTGGTGAAGTTGGATATTGGGAGATTTGCCAAACCTGGGGCAGACCCAGGGATTTGAGGAGGTTACCCAAAAGTCAAACCCCTGCAGCTCCTTCTTTCATACCAGGGAGCTTTTCCCTCACACCTGGCAGACAACAATTAATAACAGAAGCTTTTTCTCTTGGTCAGATCAGCTCTTTTCTCAGAGAACGGAGACCCGAGAATGTGCTAGGGCTGGGAAGGTGCTGGTGCTTGGCAGAGATGGCCCAGCAGCCCAGCCCTCCAGGTGCCCATCCCTGCCATGCCCAGCCCTCCAGGTGCCCATCCCTGCCATGCCCATCCCTCCAGGTGCCCATCCCTGCCATGCCCATCCCTCCAGGTACCCATCTCTGCCATGCCCATCCCTCCAGGTGCCCATCCCTGCCATGCCCAGCCGTGCCATGCCCAGCCTTCCAGGTGCCCATCCCTGCCATCTCCAGCTGCTTTCTCCCATCCCCAGAGACCTGGAGGGTTTTCTCTTTCTTGGTAAGGTCTACAATTCTGTGTTTGGAGAGCTCTGCTGGCTCCTTAGAGCAACCTGCAGAGGAGAGCTGAGCTGAGCCCCGGGAGAACTTCCAGAGGAAAGAAATGTCCCTCTGCGTTAGTGTGGAGGGACTTTGGCAGTGCAGATCTGAGCAGGAAGGTGCACACACCCTCTGCCATGGAGGGAACCCACCAAACCTCATTCCAGCAGGGTGTGCCCCTGGGATTGCTTTGACCCCACAGCACTTAAACTTCTCCACTTTTTTGCTGGAAAAATCCACCTTATCTGGACTGGTGGGGTTTTTTCACCTTGGCCACACACGCTCCTGCTGCCTCCGTGGGCTCAGGTAATGAAACGTGGGGCTGCAGAACAAGGTTCTCCATCCAGAGGTCCCTTCAGCATCTCAGCTTGGGGTCCCCTTGCCTGGCATTGCCCCCTTGCCTGGCAGTGTCCCCTTCCCTGGCAGTGTCCCCTTCCCTGGCAGTGTCCCTTTCCCTGGCATTGCCCCCTTCCCTGGAATTGCCCCCTTCCCTGGCAATGTCCCCTTGCCTGGCAGTGCCCCCTTCCCTGGCAATGTCCCCTTCCCTGGCATTGCCCTAATGCCACCTGAGAAGTGCTGAGGCTTCGCATCCCTACGGAGGCGACCGCAGGGATGTGCCAGCATTCCCAGGAGCCCCATCCCGCCCCAGCCCTGCCCCTCTGAAGCGCCTCTCGCCCCTCGCAGTGCCCAGGGGGAGGCACAGATGGGGCGCAGCAATTAAGCCCAACCCCAATTAAGGCAAACGAGGAGCTGTGGGCTGGCCCCACGCTCGGAGCACGCGGGGCAGGATTAAGCCCTATCAGCCCCAGTGCCTTTGACCAGAGTGCACAGCCCGTCAGTGCTACAATCAATAAGCTGTACATGCTGCAGCACAAAGAGCTCTTATCTGCACCACCACTTTGAATTTAGTGAATTTATTTAATCCCTGGTGCCTGCAGAGCATCAGTCCTGTCGGCCGGGTTAATTTATTTATTCCGGTGATGTATTTTTAGTCTTTCAAGTCCTTGACATTTGAGAAGCAGATTTTTTTCCCCCCCCTGTTTCCTAAAAAAAAAAAAAAGTCTGAATTGGAAAAAAAAATTATTCACAGAAATGTATTTTTTTCCCTCATTCATTCCCCAATTTTTCTCTTGGGAGCCAAGGGAAATACTATATCAATACTAATAACCATGCCCTGAATGGGCTGGGGAAGGCTCCTTCTCACCCTGCTTGGCAGAGCCTGTTTCTAAACCAGTGCTGCACATTCACTGATCTCTTTCTTCTCACATATTTTCCTACTAAGTTTTTCTCCTCCTCTTTAAAAAAAAAAAAAAAAAAAAAAAAAAAAAAANATAAACATCACTGAACCACCCCCTTTAAAAAAAAAAAAAAAAAAAAAAAAAAATCACTAATTTTTGAGTTATACCCAAGATTCTGTGCTGCATTTGGTTTGGGAATTGTCATGAGACTTATCTCTCGGAACTTGATATTTCCAGGTAGAATCAGAATCTTTGGCTTGACCCAAAAGATCCAGTGGGTTAAACATTGTGACCACTGTTGAAAAAAAAACAACAAAAAACCAAAAGAAAAAACAGTCTCCGGCCACTGCTGTAGTAGTGACTATTATCAGAGCTGTAAAAATGCACTTTAATTAACCCAACTGGTAGGTACGGAACATTTGATTATGGAAGAGTAGATTGAAGCTTTATAAGGTTTGAGATCAGCAAAGAAGGAAGAAGTCTTCCCTGACCTTGGGTCACTCAGTGATGGCCCCAGAAAAGCCAGAAACGTTAAAAGTAAAGTGGCACGAAGGGCAAGTATGTGAAAAACACAGGACTACATTTATATTTCCTATTTATTTATTTTCCCTACCCGGTATTGCCCTGGGTTTACCTTAAAAGAAGCAACAACTGCTGAGCAGAAAGAGCCACTCCTAGAGCAGGGACAGGGGCATTTCCCTGGCAAAATATATTACAGGGCCTCAGAACCAGCTCTGGAGAGTCACAGGATGTGACCCTTTGCCCCTTTCAGATGCCGTAACAAATTTTTTGTGTTTCCTCCTATTTCAAACCAGTCATGGGAGAAGATGTTCCCCAAAGCATTCTCAGAGAACATTGGCTGAGCTGGCTGATCGCAGGTTTTATTACTGAATAAACCTCACAGGCTGGAAGAATCGGGGGCATTGATTTTAAATATTTCCCTGCCCCAAAAAGGAGGGAAATTTAACAATTCAGACAAATCAGCCTCAAAATTGGTCCTGCTGGGTGTTGAGGTGGAGACTTTGCACCAGCCCACCTCAGGTGCTGCCTCTCACATCCCACCTCACTCCACGAGCGAGGTCATTATGCTGCGAGGCAAATAATTAGCTCCCAAATCCAACCATTAATGCAATTTGTTGCACTGCTCTGGCCCCACAGCCCCAAAATAAGCTCGGGGGGTTGTTCCAGCTGCCTTTCAGCTCCCGGCCAGCATGGGCATCCTCAGCCACTTGGCTCCTGGGCTTTCCATGGTATTTGTTGGTGGCTTGGGTTGGCTTTAGTTAGGCTTGTTCTGCAGCCCCACGTTTCGTTACCTGAGCCCATGGAGGCAGCAGGAGCGTGTGTGGCCAAGGTGAAAAAACCCCACCAGTTGGTGGATATTAGTTCCTGTAGGCTTTAAAAGGGAATCCTGATGCTGGGAGAGGTGGGAGCAGGTCCCGTAAAAGACCCGGTTTGGTCCCCCTGAGGGTCAGCAGATCATTCCAGCTGCATCTTCAGGAGGATGCTGGAATAACCTCACGGACAAGGGCTGGAAACATCTCACAGAGCTCTCAGCGAGGCAGGGATTTCCACCTCAGTTCTGTTCTGCAAGGCAAGATTTCTTCTCTGTTTTCCCCGTGTGCGTTGTGAAAACGCCCGTTCCAGCGCCGCAAACTCCCCCACACCCACTTTGCACATGAAATATCTATAAAATGACTGGTGTTCTCTGTGGAGAGGCTCTTCCTGTGCCACAAACACTTCAAAGGCTTCAAAGCAGAGGTGCCTGCAGCGAGGGCTGGAGCTGAGGCAGAAGTGCCACTTTCAGCTGACACCAGAGCTTTCAGGCTCTTGGGGCATAAAGCATTTTTTCACTCATTTTAAATAAATTTAATTGGGGGGAAAAAAAAAAAGAGAAATAACTGGAGACATTACTGAAGGTGGTTTTTTTGTGTGTGTGTGCATGTGATTTTTTTTTTTTTTAAAAGTGGAATATGCTGTTTTGAGATTAAACCTGCCTGTAAGTGGATATTTTAAAATGAAATATCTCCAGTGTGTGGGGGGAGTGACTGCAGGGACCTTCTCTCTGCAGCCTCCTTAGAGAGGTGTTTTCTTTCTGCTGCATCTCTGGTCCCTGTTCCAGCTGCAGGGCGGGCAGTGGCTCTGGGCCTTCCTTCTGCTGCCCCTTCTCGAGTTCATGCCTTTGTTCTGCAGGCAAAAAAATCCCCGTTTTCAGTCCTCCAGGAGCCCAAGGTTGGCTGCTTGGCTGGGGGATTGGCTCTGCATCCCAGACCAAATGCAGCTTTACACTGGGTGCAGCACCTCGTGCCCAGCAGGAAAGAACCCCTTGCAGCCCAGGGAAGGGTGATATCCAGGGAGAACATCTTGCTTTTATTTTTTTAACATTTTTTTTCCCCAAATCGAAGCGCTGAAAGAGTAGAAATACCTTGGTTTTGGTAGTCATGGGAATAGTGGGAATCTTCCTAAATTTTCAAATGGATTTATTTAGCTGCTTGCTCATCCCCTACCCTGCCAACAGCAAAAAAACACACAAGGTTTGGGAGCATTTTTCTGGTTCTTGCTTGTGTTTGCAGGTTGTTGAACGCCCAGGAGAAGTGGGTGAGTGGGGTTTGGATGCTCTGTGGTGGGACAGGTAAAGACCTCTGCGGGGTCCACGGCTGGTTGGGCAGCTCAGACAAGGCAGGAGGGGAGAACACGGTGGTCTCCCTGCACTAGCCAAAAGTAGCTCTGAAAAGAACACGAGCTATGCAATCTTAAACCCATCATTTACGTAAAAATACAGCCTTTAATATCATCCCAAGGATAATTCAAAGGTGGTGGGAATGAGTGTGTGAGCATCACAGGGTGCAGTGCCCTGCACCCCACGGTGCCCGTGGCAGGGAAAGGTGGATCCCCCCAGCACAGCCTTCCTGTCCCCCTCGTTATCCACGATTCCCTGTGCCCTCCACAACGCTGTGAGAGCTTCCAAAGCCTCACGTAGGGAAGAGCTGGATTGATTGGATTGATCGGGAGCGGTGGGCTCTGCCCAGCACCGCGGCCCCTCTCCAGGCAATGGTAATCAGAGCAACAGATAACACAGCCTGCTCCAGCAGCTCCAGGAGCAGAAAGATTTCCTCTCTAGGACTCCAAAGTGTCTTTGGAAAAGGAAAAACCCCGGCACCGTGTTCCCTCTCTAGCCCAAGGTTTGCCAGCAGGTGCCTGGTGCTCTTGGAAGTGCCTGTGGAGCAGCTCGGCTGCGGTGCCAACGAGGAGGCTGCTGGGCTGCCAGGAGGTGCAACCAGGCTGCCACAGGCTCGGGATTGGATCCACCAAATTTTAGGATTTTTATCCGGATACACTGTGCAAAATCACAGCAGGGTCTCTGTGACTGAAATTAGTGACAAAGACATAAAACCTCCCAGGGAGGGGATTTTGTTCTTTACTTTCACAAAACTTGAGTGTTTCTCAGTGTGCAGTGATGACATTATCCATTACAAATGGCTATCCATGAGAAATGGACCCATAAAATCAGGGGGAAGCAGGGCTGCTGCAGCCAACCTTCCTAATTTCATATATTCCATGTGTATTCACCCCCAACAATGCCCCGCCTGCAGCAGCTCAGAGGCAGACAGAGCCACTCACCACTCAGGGCTGTTTGGCCAAAGGGTTGCTGTTTGGTCCTCTAAAATCAAATCAGAACAAAGAGTATCCTCCTGATCCCGCCTTGCTGAGGTGTCCCAGTTTGTATACATAAGAATATAATCGAAATATATCATTATCCTGAGATAAATCATTATCGTGGAGCTGCCTGATGGTGGTTTGTCTGCCTTGGCTTGGGCACAGCCAGGAGGGCACAGATGGCCTCACCTTGGCCTTTTGTGTGTAAATACACAAGGAGTTTGCATAGGATCGTGCAGTTGTGGATTCATTTAGGTTGGGAAAACCCTCTAAGGTCATCAAATCCAACCAGTCCTCCAGCACTGCCAAGGCCACCACTGACCCATGTCCCCAAGGGCCACATCCACGTGGCTTTTAAATCCCCCCCGGAATGGGGACTCCCCCACTGCCCCATTCATCCACCCATCTTTTAAATCCCCCCAGGAATGGGGACTCCCCCACTGCCCCATTCATCCACCCATCTTTTAAATCCCCCCAGGAATGGGGACTCCCCCACTGCCCCGTTCCAGTGCCTCTTCCTTGGTCTTTGGACACAACCAAAGCAGGGCTTGGCCAAGGGCAGTTTGGCCCCTGCCTTCCCGTGGGTGTGCAATGGAGAGGGAGTCCTGAGGATGGAGGGTTTGGGAGCAGCCCCAGCAGGAACAGCTCTCGTGCCTTTCTTTGCCTGGATGTGCCTCTGCCCTCAACGAAAAGCAAAATGTAAAGCTCAGGGCAAAAGCTGAACCCGCGGCTTCATTTAGCGGCGAAATCAGGAGCGAGGCACTGCAGTACCTGCTGAAGGGTGCAGTGATTTCTAATTATGGATTACACAGCTAATCAGCACCAATCAACATTTTATGATCTTGACTTAATATTTAATATAATGTTAATGATAATTGCTTTTGCCACAAACTGCGTCAAACCCGAGGCTCGATTCCCCCTCCCGGCATCCCTGGTGGTGCTGGGTGGGCTCTGGGATGGGGGAGATGGAGGAGGGACCCTCCCTGCCCAAATCCCACCCAGCAGCTCCCACCCATCTCCAGCTCCTCCTGCTGCCTTGAGTTGTGATGCTAATTAAGTGCTGGTGAGTCTCAGCCTTATTAGAATGGAGTTTTTATCTCACGCAAGTACCTTCCAGCTACAAACAGGGGAAGTTCATTTAATTAAAAATAATTTTAGTGTAAGTTAATGTGAACACAGTTCAATTACTCTGAAATCTATTTAATATATTTTTTCCCCTTTTCTTCTTTCAAAGTCAAATAAAAGGCTACAGAAAAAAACCAAAAGCAAACCAACAACAACAGCTAAGCAAGATGATGCTTTCCGGCCATTTCTGTGTTTTTAGATTCCCACATTTGCCTCCTCTGATTTCCACAGCTTTGCCCCAAAACACTGGGAGTGTTGTTGGGGAGCTCTGGCATCCCAGAGCCTGGAAGGTTTTGGACAACTGAAACCCAGTATTTTAAACCATTTTTTTCTCCACCATCGTTTTCTGACCTAGAGAGATGCAGAGTTCCCTCCGCTCCCACCGACCGTCTCCCTGAGCATTTTCGGCATCCTGGGAGGGTTGTCTCAGCAGGGGCTCTGCTTGCTCAGAGTGGGCCCAAACCTTTGCAGCAGGGTCTCAGCTCCAGAAATCCCTCCTGACTCCAAAATTCCACTGCCACACTGGGTGACTCTGAATCACTCCCAAAATCCAGAGGCTTGGATTGAAACCGAGCAAGGAAAACTGAGCAGGTATTTTCCCTGTGGAGTCACAGTCCAGTGTCTGCAGCTGGAACTGCTGGGATTGTCCCTCCAGCACTGCCAGAAAGCTTTTCTTTATTCTTTATGGCATGAAAAACACCTGAAAGAAAAAATCTGTCAATAAAATAAAATAATAAAATAAAATAAACAAATGACCACCCAGGCTGGTTCCTGCAGGGACAGACCCTCCTCAGCAGCAGCTGCAGCCTGATGGATCTGGTGGGACAAACCTTTATCCATCCATCCATCCATCCATCCATCCATCCATCCATCCATCCATCCATCCCAAAGCCTTTCACAGGGGTTCGACCCCCCTGATTTGGGAAAACAAAACTGAAGACAGAACGCAAGGTCCCTACAGATAATAGCAAAGCCCATTGACTTTCAAATGCAATCTTGGATTTTTCTCTCTAGATCTGCTGTGTTGCACTTTGTTTACTTTCTCTCAGCACCCATTAACTTATTATTACCATAAAGGAAATTTATTCCACCCCCCACACACATGGAAATCCCTCCCACCAGGGGAATTTAACGTCACTCACGTGGGCACGGAAAGTAATTATCCCCTCCTAATCCCTCCGGTGCCACTCCATCAGGGACTGAGAGGTAAAGTCCTTCCCTCCATTAAAGATCTTATAACCTCTCATTACATGTGTAGTTACATATGAAGTCCTATTCTCAGAAAAGGTTAATTAAACCCTGTAATTCCTGTGTGAGCAGAATGAGGAGGGTCAGGCAGGAATTTCTCCCTTGCACAGCCCCTCACTCTTTCCTTAAATAAGAATTAACTTTCCAGAAGGACTCGGAAGCCCAATCCAACCTCTCCTTTGGAAAGGGGGTGTTTATCAAACCTCCATCCTTCTTCTTACATAGCAGAGACTTTGAGTACCTGTGTAATAGCCCGTTGAGGAGCTGGGGCCACCCTGGTGACCTGCTGGGTCATCCTGGACGTGGCCTGTTTGCAATCCCATGGGTGGCAATTCCTGAGCCTCACCGGGCACTTTGGGGAGAGAGGAACTTTTCTCCCTTAAGGGGTGTAACCTAAAAGTACCCAAATTTGGCCATTCCTGCTCATTGCAGAGGGGTTGGGCTGGATGACCATTAAAAAGTCCCTTCCAACTCAAGCAAGTCCATGATTATCTGTTCCCAGACTTTTTAAAATCTAAATTTTTAAAAATGAAGATGTTTAAAAGCAGGTGGAGTGGCTGTCCCAGCACCCACCTTCCCAAGCCCAGCAAGGGAAGCACCGAGAGCTGCAAAAGGGAGTTTGTCTGCAGCATCTTTAACAAGCTCACCTCATTGCTGAAATCAGGCAATTAGCTGAGAGGGCTAATGAACCTCAGAGTGCCTGTTTTAACATCTCCTCCCTCAGATAACGCTGTGAGGAGGGTGGACTCCCAACCCAGCCAGGACTAACAGGTGGAAGCTGTTCCAGTGGGAAGGGTCCCACTTGGTGGGTTATTTATGCGGCGTGAGGAGTGAAGGGGGAGGTTGTAACAAACAGGAGACTCCTTGGGAACATCTCCACGGGTCCCCACGTGTGTGTTCAGCAGAAAAGGAGGCGTCGGAGGAGACCACCGAGCTCGGATTTGGCCACTTCCCTGCGTGCCGGTGGTGGGGAATGTGCAGGGCCCGCGATAAAGGCGGCGCTGCCGGAGAACCATCAGTGCCACCTAAAAGCAAATGGAACTGGCATAAATAATTGTGCTGTAGAAAGGCTTTCTGTTGCACCTTGCCTATCACTGACAATTTACATATCTTAGGAAAACCTTTGTCAGCTTCTGTCATTTCTGCACTATTATGTGCCTTTCTGGATAATTACCAGTTAATGTGAAAAAGCAGATGGAAAAAACCTTGAAATTTCTGATAGAGAATCCTCAAACCTCTCCCCTTATCTGTGCACAGCAGCTTCCTGATTTCAAAAGAAGTTTGAAAACCTTTGTTAAAAATGTCCCTGATTCCCAGTTTGAATGAACCAAATGACATTCAGCTAAAATTATTCAGCTTTTTCCACAATTAAATTCCATTATCGTGAACTGCCAAAGTAAAATGGAAGGTCTCTTAACTAATGTGCCGGTTGTTTGCTTGTATTTGCCGGGGTGTGTATTGTATAAAGCCGTGTGAAGTAGAAGGAGGAGAAACAATAACTGTAATTTTGCATCAATGAGTGGGGCATTTTTAGACCCTTCATTATGGGAACACACTGGGGTTGGTGGGTTTTCTCTCTTCTTTTATTTTTTCCTCCTTATTTTTATTGGGGTGGTTTTTTGGTGTGTTATTTTATTTATTCCTTTTCCCATGGACCCCACTGACACTGGCTGGATATTTCACCAAACTTCAGGGGCAGTGCCAGGTTGGTTTTTAGCACCAGGGCGAGTTGTCTCATCAGTCCCTGCACACCACGAGAGCTCAGCCCTGAGCGCACACACTTCTCCTCTCCCTCTGACGAAGTGTAGCAGGGCACAGGGGGAATAATTTCATTTACAACCACCATTTCCACAAGCGGGGGAATTGTCCTCCTGTTGTCTCAGTTGGTTTTTCCCTTGTTCTGCTGTGAGACTCAGAATTGAGCTGCTCAGGAGAAAGGCAGCACGGTCAGTCACAGACTCCTGCGGTGCTTTGGGGTGGAAGGGACCCTCAGTATCATCCTGTTCCACCCCTTCCCACTGGACTGGATTGCTCCAAGCCCAGTTTGCTCGTGTGCAGGGTGGAATAAAGCAGAAATAACCCCTAAAGCAGCTGAACCCGCCGCACTGTCCGTCTTTGAAGCTGGCAGGGAAGTTATTTCTTTGAGCTTCCAGTCGTAAAAAAAGGAGGGAACTTTCTGACTGCCGCTGACGGGGATTTCTGGTGGAATTTTCTGTACGAAATGCTTTTAACAGGCTGGGGGGCTCACGTTGGATTTGGCCTTGGCAAGTCAAGGGATGTTCCGTGGAGAACATCCCCCTGCAGGTGCACTTTGCAGGCAAAGAATCACCATTTCAGCTGGAAAAGACCCTTAAAATCATCAATTCTATTCAACAGGATTTTTCTAAGCCCCGAAGGTTTCTGGCATTCACAAACACTGCCATCCGTGTCCTGGAGCGAAGAACCAGCTGGAGGATGAGGAGGAGGCTTGGAAGGGACAGAGGAGAGCAAGGAGAGACCCTGGCACTGCAGTGGCACTGTGCAGGCTGAGAGGGGGGACCATGGAGAGCCACGAGGACAGTCGTGTTTCTGCTGGGACACCAGGAACACCCAGGAGCGGGTCCTGGAGCAGCCACGTCTGCAGTCACACCAATCCCACTGCAAGGGAGTCGCCCCTTTGCTTTAATGCAGAGAAAACCACCTAAACAGTCTAATGTAAACCCCATTTCCCTTCAGGTGCTTTAACACACTCTGAAGTCCTTAAAAAAAAAAAAATCCAAGCAAGAATATAACTGTGCTGGGTAATGTAGACAAAAACTGTCCTCCAAACCAAGAGCTGCCCGTGGATAGCTCGTGGTTACTCACCGAGCCAGAGCCTGGCTCAGCTGGAGCTGTGAGTGTGCTACAGCAGAGAAAAAAGTCCTGTAGACACAGAGAGAATGAGAGCAAAGCCGTGTCGGGGAGGAGCAGGACAAAGGCAGCTGAAGTACCTCAGTGTCGTGGTGCTGGATCAGGAACTCCACAGACAAAGCCCAGAGCTGGGGGTTGCCCCCTGCTCCGTGTTGATGGGGCTTCTCTCCCTGCCTGGCATTTCCCTTCTCCATCCCCTTGAATCACATTTCACATCCTGATTAAAATCATTGTCTTTCATGGCAGAGGAAGTTTGTTCTTCAAAGTAAAGAGGATGAAAAAAAAAAAAAGATGTTGCAAACAGTGCTGAAAACCAGATGAATAAAAACAACCAAAAAAGGTTTTAATTCCATTATTTTCAATTAGCTCTTTAATTTGATTTAAGTCATTTGCACTTGTTGCTTGTTTTACATCTCTTATTGTCCAGCATTTTATTTCACACATCTAACAGTATTAAATCAAACTGTTTTCCAGTCTTTGCCTTCTTTTGAAGCCTCTTGAAAGGCTAAAGCAGACTTAAAAAAACAGATATTAAAAACGAACTTTAATCTCTCTGCAGGTTATTTGTAATCAGACCTTTCTCATCAAGGGCTCGTTTCATTTGCGTTTGGGATCTGGGAATTATTAAAACTGCCAATCCATCCTGTTAAAAACACTGCCCAGGCTTCAGTGTTTCTAAAATTTCAGCGTCGTGTTTGAATTCATCAGCTGGTGCAGGAGACTTGGTGCTCCTCGTTGTAGGTATGTCCACGTTGTAAGGAGTTAGTAAATCTACACAGCACCATCCTTCATGTTGGGAACTCCTTTACTGGTCCTTGGCTTGGAATGGTTGGTGGCTCACGCTGAGGACTGGGATATAAAATGGTTTATTATGGCAGGGACAGCATTGCTCCCCCACCGCCTTCTGCATCATCAGCTTTTACCCAAATGCCCACCAGATTCTTTAATTACTTCATTTTCACCACGTTGATGCATCAGTGCTGGGAGGTGGAACAAGGAAAGCGGGTTGTGAACTGTCCCTGCACAAGCACGGTGGGTGGAAAACGCCAGTTCACCTCCTTGGAGAATCCACGTTGGGATCCACATCTTGCAACTAGGAAAGATTTCAGTGAGGTTTAAAAACTCCCCAGATTTAAAAGATGCAGCTTTGAGTCTCATTGTTGAGTCTCATCCCTAATACCTGGTGTCAGGAGGTGGGAGCCCATCCGGACACGGCTGTGCTGCCGTGCTCGGATCCGGCCACCCAGCCGGGAAGGGTCTGGAGAGGGTCAGGCACCGAGTCTCACTCTGATGGGAATATCCCAAATTCCCACTTCACCCCTGAGGTTAAGATCACCTGGAGCAGGAAGAGGAGGTACTTTGGTCCTCCTGGGTGTTCCTCAGGAGGAGGTTCCCACTCAGGGTGGGTGGGTGGACATCCCCCGGCCGCTCCTGAACAAAGGAGAAGCCGTTCAAAGCAGAGCCACCTTTATCTCAAAGGCAGCATTTCCTCTCTGATCTCCCGTGGATCAGGCAGGCTTTGTGCTCCTCAAAGCCTCCTTAAATAGCACCTCTCTCCAAATGGGAAGAGCCTGAAGGGATGCAAGGCTTGGGCATTTTAAGAAACACCTTTTCCTCCCGAGAGCAAAACTGGGTATTCCCGTGGTGGGAAGGAACCCTCACGTGCCCATCTCCAAACCTACCCTGTCATTCTCCCAGACCACACAATTAAAATTTTTAGGTGTTTTTTTCCATGGTGGGAGAAACTATTTACATCCATCAGAGGACTGGGAGGCTCCTGGAGCTCGCACAGTGGGTTCACCAAAGTTAATTCCACCGCAAGCAACGTGTCAGCGTTACCTTCTTCCAAGACATCTCCAGTCCTTCTGTTTCTTTACTGTTCTGTCCATAAAAGGGCCCTGATTAAAACTGTGGCCTGTTGTTTGATGACCCAGGAATCCATACATCCTGTAATTTTCCTTCCTTCCTCCTCTTTCCCTGTGTTTATATGTCATATTCTGTAAAGTCTCTTTTATTGAACATCTGTTTGGTGCAGAGAAAGCTTATCCAAACTCGGCAGGAAAGCACCTTTCCTCCAAAATAAATTAAACCAATGTCTGTGCCTCTGGCCAATAGATCATTGGATGGGAGTCATGAATGTACATTTGTGGATATTTGATGAGAAGTTTATCATTTAAACGATGAAAATACAGTACTTCGACATATGGATCATTCCGAGCTCCTCTCTTTCCAGCTGAAGAATCACTGTGCATTTAGAGGAATTAGGCAAAATTAAGAATTTCAACTGGGCTGGTCGTAAAAGCTGTTACCAAAGAGTGGAAATGCAAAAGCAAGATGCAGGGATGGGGTCTGACTTCGAGATATATGGGGATTAAACGGGGTTAGTTTTAGGTGCTGGAAACAATGAGTAAAATGTGTAAAAAATGAACAAAGAGGGAATTAAAAGTGAATCGAGTAATTAAAATAGAAAGTACACAGAACTCCTCTGCAAAGAAGTCGGGATCTTCCCATTTTGTGTCTTCTCTGCTGTTTTATCCTGATTATCAGGACAGGTCCAGGCGGCCTCTTTGGTGCCCTGCAGGAAAACTTTGCCATGGCTGTAAAATGGATTTTTTTCCCACCTCTTCATACAACATCTGTGACAAATTCCATGATGGGAGGTGTTTCCTGCTCCATGGAGCTGTGCTGGCTCTCCGGGCACATCCCAATTCCTGGGGCAGCTGAGCAACAGCAAACTCTGAGCACAATTGGCAGCCAATAAACACAAGCAGCCCAACTCCAGAAAGTGCCTTGGAGTATCCAGGGGTTCAAGATCACGCTGCTCTTTGATTGCCAGTTATTAAGACACCTTTTGATATCTGACAGTGGGAAAAAGATCTGACCAGCTCATACCTCTGTCAGCACCGTGACGCTGACACACCAAACATGCACTACAATGGGAGTTTTAAAGCAGACAACTCCAAATCCCCCAAGACTAAAATATATTTTCTGGCCTGAATTTTCAGCTGCCCATAATGTAAAGACATCAAATCTAGACTGACTGACTCTATAAATTCTCTTCTCAGAATCAGTCCACCAAAATTTCTCACAAACCCCCCTGTAATGTGAGATTTCTGAGCGACGTTTTGCAGCTGCTTTTCAAACCGAAATTATTGCCTTGTGTTCCTGTAGTGAGCTTTGTCCTTTGAAGAAGCAAGCCCATGCCTAGTAAGTATAAATATGTACTTACGTAAGCAAGTGCAAGTTCAATTGCTGCCGTGGAAAGAGAGGTGGTGGTGGGTCCATAAAATCAGTGCCAGCAATGGAGCTGCCGGTGACAAACCCAGCACCAGAAACAGGAGTGGAAAATCGATGTATTGCATTTCTAAAGGACAATATGTCAGTTAAGATCTTTGCTCTTTTTATAAAGGTGTGCCAGCCCAGCTCCCCTCTCGTTGGTTTTCCTCCCAAGCTGGCAGGATGGGGTGCCCATGGGTGTGGGAAGGGGAGCACCCCACCCTGCTCCCACCCGGAGGTTGGAATGACTCCCCTTGTGTTTCTGCAGCAAAACAAGAGTTTTTACTGCCAAGGGAGCTCAGTCTCAGGCCAAGTTTCATTAACACTTCACCGCAAGTTTGTGTTTGTCCCCGGGAGAGTGGAAAGCTGACTCTGGCACAGCTTCTCTGTGGGGTTTGTTGTCAGAGCTACTCCCAGCCTTTAGAAGAAGACCTTGCCTGGTAAGTCCTCCTGGCTGTGACCGCTGCCAGAGAGCCATCTCCTCGTGGAGGGGCACACACGTACCTGTCTGTGTGTCCTGATGAAGTCTGGCCATGTTTACACTGCTTAAAGATTAATTTAAGCATGAAGATTAATTTACCTTCCCAGCCAGAATGCACTGCCACAGCACCCCTCTGAAAGCAGAAACAGCAATGAAGTCTCCAGTTATTTTATATCACCTTAGTGCTCCATCAGAATTCATCATTTGATGTGCCGCTCCTTTGATTTATTGGTTTATCATCCGCTGAGGTGGCAGCAGTTCTCACAAGTCATTCTATAGGGGTTTTTAAATATGGTGATAGAATCATCTACGGAGAAACAAGCCCTGAAAACACCTTATTTAGTTTGTCAATTTAAAGAAGCCAAAGAAAGCCATTTAATTGCTTTTGACTAAAAAAATCCTGCAGAGCCACAACAAAAATGGGTTCCTCTGGCTGTCACTGGAGTTTAGAATTAAACAAGCCTGAGCTCTTCAGTGTGACCCTGATGAAATTAAGAGCAATCAGGACAAAGACAGAAGCACGATTACACAGGTTGAGCTTTACACTTTGATTTTCCTGAAATATTGATTAGAGATCTGAATATGAATTAATGATCTTGGCTCTGCTCCAGCAGAAGCCTGAAATTTGCAACAAGCTTTTTAGCACATTCATTTTCTCATCAGTTTTAGAGGTTTTGGAGTTTGCACGTTGTGCACAGGTCGTGGCCAAAAAGGTCCTGTCGGCCGTTGGGGGCTCCCTAAGGAAGAAGCACCATTTCAGCTCATTCTTTCAGCTTGGAGCACAAAAAGACACGCTGGGAAGATGTTGTGTGTGCTGGAGTTTTCCAAGGAAGTAAAGAAGCTGCTCCTGGCAGAGGCTGTCCCTTCCTCCCATGGGGTCTCCTGGTCTGGGCCACCTCAGCAGGGTTTAGCTTAGGAGACAGGGAGGGATGGAGACTGAGGACCTTTCTCACCATCCCAACAACAGCAGGATTTGCCTAAAATTGCCTGAGACACCTTCAGAATTCCTTGGGATAAAGGGGCCCTGCCAAATGCGCTGCTACAGTCCTGTGGCCCTAAGTGGTAGTGATGAACATGGCCAGGAGCCATGGTCCCCATAGCTTCACAGGGTTTAAACCAAGGACTAAAAAATAATAATTTGCTCCTAAATTTTGTTTCTCAGTGGTCATTCCCTTCCACGCTCATCTCCCCCCTGATGGCACCTGTGCCTGCTCCTCCTGTGAGTTCCCACACATCCCTCTTGGGCAGCTTTCCCCCTTTTCAGTGCGTTGCTCCCTGCGCTGCCCCTTTGCTTGCCCAGCGGTGCCAGCAGGAGATTGCAGAGCAGCTCAGGTTGGTCAGCAGGGCAACACCCCATGCAGAGCCCGTGTTTCCTGGCGCGTTGTGGGGATGGAGACGTGCCTGATCCCGGAGCACCGGCGGATAAACACCGTTGGGATCATCCTCCGAGGGGCCGGCACGTCCCTGCGCACTGACTGCAACTGGGACCTGCCGTTACAGTGTCAGCAGGGCAATGGAGGGGATGTGAGACCCCATCCCTGCTGTGCACGGTGGGCAATAAATCCAAGGGGAAAGAGTAAATCTCCGGGGAGTTACAGAAACGCAGAGGTTCACCCTGGTGGAGGTGCATTTATCGTGGAGAACTGCAAGGTTTTTCTCTTATCTCTGCTTTTACAGATCTGTGCAGCTGCAGCAGTCCTTGGATAGGGCACGTATTTGAAAATACTATAAATTTCACCTCCTGTTTATTTCAGATTCATTGGCACTCTCTGTCTTTACTATCTCCTGGTATTTTATGCCTCAGTACTTGGAGAAAAAATGCTTTGTTTGCACTAGATGTAATATGAAAACTCTCCCTGACATTTAAACTTTAGTATCAGTTTGCCTACAGTGTTAATATCACTGCAACTGCTTATATGGATTAAATCGCCTCCAGTATATAATGCCAAAATATGAACACAGCACATTTACTGATTCGAGCCCTTGAAAGAATTATTACCATTAAAATATTTAAGGTCACCTTTACAAATGCAATAAATCAGGAGGATGTCAAACAGACTGAGTTTAAAGCTCTCAGTCTGGAGTAGCCCACTGGGAAAAGGATGGTTGATTCACTGTGAGGAAAGGGAGAGGGGTTTGGGGACAACCCTTGGGGCTCACAGCCTCTTTGGGGACAGCACTGGGGCTCACAGCCTCCTGAGGGACACCCTTGGGGCTCACAGCCTCTTTGGGGACAATCTTGGGGTTCACAGCCCCCTGAGGGACACCCTTGGGGCTCACAGCCTCTTTGGGGACACACTTGGGGTCACAGCCCCCTGAAGGACAACCCTTGGGGCTCACAGCCTCTTTGGGGACAACTGTGGGTCTCCCAGCCCTCCGGGTGTGCAGGACCAGGGGGACACGGCCCCTCCCCAGGGTGGGTCTCACCCAACCTCTGCTGCAGTTGGACGGATCCTCAGCCCAGTTCCAGCAGCTCTGATGGTCTCACAGGAGGAAAGAGCAGCAAGAGCTCAATTATTGCCCAGAAAGTCAGAGGCAGCAGCTCGTGTGCCCCCGGGAGGCAGAACTGATGAGTAAGAAGATGCCATTTCCATGCAGTCACTTTGTGCACAGAACAGCCTATTCATGCTCCGGGTCCCTTCTGCAAAACCTTTATTGAGGTCAACACAATTTACTGATAATTGAAGTCAGAGGGAAGTTTTGCTTCAGTGAGAGCAGGCAAATCAAGCCTATCAAACAAGTCTTTTTTGAAAAAAAATAAAAATCATCCTTCATTATGCTTTCATCTTCAATATTAGGATTCAGCAAATTTCCTGAGAACAACCACTGTGTAAAACTTTAATCTTTGGAGAACGGATTGGGACTGTAATTGCAAAAGCCAACATCCTCCTCCTCCACCACATTCCCTCTAGGAAAGTCAGCATTTACCAGTGCGTTAGAAATGGGGGATAAATTTGCATCTGGTTATTTCTCACGTTTTTACTCGTTTCCAGGTGACTGTTTTCAATGTTTAGCACAACACCCTTATCTACAGTGGCCCATCACAATTTACAGAGTAATGCTCATCATCATCGCCTGAGGCAAACTAGTGACCTTAGAGGCACAACTTGCTTTGGAAATTCCACTCAGTTAAATGGAATCATTGATCAGTGCCACATCTATAAAAAAGTTGCCAGCATGAACTGGTGGAAGGTGTCTCAGAGCTTTCTAAACCAGTGCTCGGCACTTATTTAACCATTTGACCTAAAATGTTATTTTAGAAGCACTTACATATTGGCACAGGAATCCACAGGAATTTTGAGAGAGGCTTTATAGCTTAATTTAAAGGCATTCCCTCCATTATTCCAGTAAAATGATCTCAAAATTCATATTTTTGGAGTGGGGAGGGAGAATGAACAACACACCTTTAGTGCATTGTGGATTTCTGTCCAGCCTCAGAGTGGAGGGGATGAGACCAAGGGCTGGTGGTCCCTTCCCAGCGGTCCTGCCTCCTCCTCCTCTTCCTCCTCGTGTCCTGACCCACATTCCCACGGCCCTCCTGGATGTCCCTTTGGCTCCTGCTTTTCCAAAAGCAGGAAACTTTTCTGCTCTGCCCGGGGAATGCGAGGCTCAGCCCCCCGTGCCCTCTGCTGCCTCCTACACTGGGGCAGGTCCAAATCACAGCACCAGGTCACGGACCGGGGGGGAAATGCAGGAGGACAGAGAAAATCACCCTGGAATGGGATATTTCAGAGGAAGACAAGCTTTCTGGGGTCAACTCTGGGGCTCACAGTCCCCTGAGGGACACCCTTGGGGCTCACAGCCCTTTTGGGGACAACCCTGGGGCTCACAGCCTCTTTGGGGACAACCCTGGGCCTCACAGCCCTTTTGGGGACAATCTTGGGGCTCACAGCCCTCTGAGGAACACCCTTGGGCCTCACAGCCCTTTTGGGGACAATCTTAGTGCTCACAGCCTCTCTGGGGACAACCTTGGGGCTCACAGCCCTCTGAGGGGCACCCTTGTGGCTCACAGCCTCTTTGGGGACAATCTTGGGGCTCACAGCCCTTTTGGGGACAACCTTGGGGCTCACAGCCCTTTTGGGGACAATCATGGGATTGTTTTAGGAGACACCTGAGTTCCTGGTTATAAAATACCCTCCAGCGAAGGGAATCCGGCTTTTCCTCCCAAACTTGGGGCCTTTGTTAAAGCCCAGACGTTGTTTGCTGCGTGTCCAAAGAGCACACCCTGTTCCCACTGACCATGGGCAGAAACTCGGCTGTGCCCAGGGAGTCCAGCGGCAACACTCGGGCTCTTCCTGCCAATTTTCCCATAGAAAGAGGCAGAATTTCCTCAAAAATCCCATTAACCCTAAAGAAACTTCTCCCAGGCGGGGAAGGAGCTGCTCGTGAGCCTTTGCAGAGGACGGGAAGCTGAGCCTGCCCATCCCTGGCCTCTGGACTGCTCCGTGCTCGGATTTAACACTCCACTAACACCTCCGATAATTGAGCGGGTTAATATTTTGCAAGAGAGACTGACAAGCAGGTTGTTGTCAACTCCGGGATCCGTCAGGCTGCGGATATTGGAGCTGGCAGAGCCCAACAATTTACGGCTTTCTCCTTCAGCCTCCCATCATTTACTTCGCAGCCACTGAAGGGAGTCCTGCAGCCGAGGGGAATTGATGGGCTCATCATGCAGAGATGACACTGCCGGAGCCTCCGATTGCTGTTTTATACACACGCTGCGAGGGGGGATGAAGGAATGATCAATGGGGACGTGCAAACTCCTCAGGCACAGGAACCCCAGAGAAGCTGCACCAAACCTGCCTGTTGTCCTGCTTGCCTGGCACTCCCTGCTGCAGTCCCAACACTTTCCATGCAATGTTTTCTCTAATAATGGTGCAGCTACTGAATATAAGCTATTAGTTTATATTCCTATGGGGTTTTAGTCCCCAGTGGGTGATATTTTGGTAAAAACACCCACAAAGTCTCTCCAGTTGAGCCCCACTTTTGTTGACTGTAAGGCCTCGTCAAATGGAGCAACCCAGAGACTTATTTTTGGGCTCAGGCTTATGTTTCTTACTGAAGTAGTGCCTTGACACACAGGGATCACTGAATCCATCTCCTGGTTCTGCACAGGACAACCCCAAAATCACTACCCCGTATTTTTGCAGTATTTCAAATGGAATAAAATAGACTTTTTTTTTTTTTTTTTGTAATTTCCGAGAGCAACTGAGGTGAACCTGCTCCAAAACCATGGTAAGCTTCAAATCCCACAGTTCTAAGAAATCCATTAACTGGTCACATCTAAACCTCAGCCTTCCACACTTCACCCTATAATGCACATTGTTGTCAATTTTTGTCTTATTTGCCCCCTGCTAATAGCTGGGCTCAGTGCCAAGAAACTTAAGACAATTGTGGAGAGATGCAGATCTAACATTTTTCGAGTTGACAGCCAATGGTTCTGAGCCTTTAACTCCCGAGATGGAAGAATCTCCAAATCCTGCTTTTGTAATTCACCCAGGAAAACACATCAGAGCCAAACCCTGCCTGTGCAGCCTGAGCAGAAATGTTATTGTTTGATCCAAGTTGTATCTTCCTTGGCAGATTTGTTGGGATTGATCCTGGCTGAGAGTGGGATTTTAACACAAAGCTGAGCACTCAACAGCTCCTGATAAATGAAACATCCACACTGGAGCCACCCGTGTGTCCTCAGCAGAGCAGCTCAGGTAAAGGTTCATTTAATCCATCCTTGTTAAAGTTTGAGCAGCTCTGCCAAATTCCACCAGACTTGGCAGGTGTGACTGGACTGATAACTCTGCTCACCTTGGAGCTTCCACTGTAAATGCAGCATCCTTCTGGGTTTGCCCCCGAGCAGGGAGAGAAATAAAGAGATAACATCATCCAAACAACCCCCCACATGTGGGAAGAGCAACGGGATTGTTCTTTAAATCCTTCTGCAAAACTTTCCTTCCTTGACACAGCCACAGAATGAACGACACGGGTCAGGTTTAGGATGTGCAGGCAAATAACATTTTCCTCAGTGTTTTCTCGTACAACACTAATTACAGCCCTGTTTTTCACCCCAGGTTGAAGTTTGCTTTCCTGCAGCACTAAACCAACCCATCCCCAGCCGCTGCTAAATCAGCCGGGGGGATCATACTGAAAAATAATTAATCACCCCATTTTGCAATAGCGCGCTGCCGCAGGTTTGAGTGCAAACCCCGAGTTTCTGGGACATTCCTATGAGCAGTTGGAGTCTCTGACTGGCATTTTCCTTGTTTCAGTCTTGGGAGCTGCAATAATTTTGTGTGCTTTCCTCCATGTACAGGTCAGTATCTGGAGAGGCTGTCGGGTTCTTTCTGTGTCTGGGCAGGTCCACGTGTGTCTGGAACATCTGGGCACTGTGTTATCACGTTGGCAAACACGGAGGTTCTGTGTCTCCTGGAGGAGCCTCAAACTCCACTTTCCATTCCTATCCTACGGTAAAACAGAAAATATCATGAAAACTTACCTAAACTGGGGAAAGATTTTCTAATGAAATATTCAGGAGCCTACAAAAAGCTTTGTTTACTGGAAACAAATGTTTTACTTTGCTTTATAATGAACTCAAATCTTCAGTTTGGAGGGAGAAGAGGAGGATAAATCATTTTCTGGAGCAGAATGTGCCCCATCGTGTTTATCCAGGAGGAACTCACCCTTTGCAGGAGACCCTGTCTTCAACAGCTCCTGACTCCTGCTGACTGCACAGCTTGGAAAAGGGTGTACAAAAAATTAATATATTGTTGAAAAGCTGCCAGCTGGATGCTCAGCCCACCTCTGGGAATCCCTTCCTTTGATGAAAAATAAATATTTACAGTTAAAGAAAACCTTAAATGATTTTTTCAATAATTCTTTTGAACAGCAGTGCTACTGTACAGTTTGAAAGGCCTCAAAAACCCTATCTGGCTCCTTTTCTAACTTCAAAGTTTGATGGATGTGTTCTAAGTCCAAGATAAAGTACATTTAGGCCAAAAGGTTTGAAAGGTGATGTCTGATCTTCGCACAGTTGTCCATCATCAGTTCATTAAAATACTTGGCAAGGTGTTCAGTGTCTGTTGGTTCAGTATCTGTTGGTCTGTTCCTTTCCAGGGAACTTTCATGGGGCTGATCCAGTTCCTACTAAAATCCTAAGGGAATCTGGTGCCACTTGACTGCAAATTTGAGAGAGAAAGGGCTGAAAGTTTCACCCAGTGCAACTCAGAGTCGTTCTGTTCCAGTCAGCATTTGGAGTCTGTTCCTGGGTATTTGGGATTTATCAAATAAACCCTTCATTTCCTTGAGAAATGCCAGGACTTCAGAACCAAAAGAAAATAAACCTGATTTTTGCTGAAAGCCAGCATTTGTCAGAATAATACTTAAAGTCCAGCATTGCAAGGTGCAAGGCTATTTAAACACCACCAACTACGCCTTGACTTGCCTTATACCACGGGAAATATGAGCAATCCCATGGATATTAATATCTTCATTTAACCAAATATACTGGTGAAAGAGTGGTCGCCTTTGCCCTTCAGCTCTAGGTATGTTGGCACAAAAATCAAGCAGATTAACTTCTCTATAAACATCTCGTTTAGGATCTGAAAGCCCTTCATAAAGCTGACAACACTGAGTAACTTTCTGGGACCTGCAGTAAATCAGGAGCCAGAGGAGCCAATGGAAAGGGGACCAAGTTCCTACTGCTGAGAGAAGGAGAAGGATGTCCCATGGCATTGGGGACAAACAGTATAAAGAACTTTCTGCCACTGTGTGAGGCAACTCAAGGAATCAGGTGCCACATAAGAACCGCAATGTCTACTATTTTCCCCTAAATCTGTTGTTCTGGGGTGTTTTTTATGGATTTTGCTGACCACAGCATGTTCGTGGCAGTTGGGCATCTGTTCCCATCAAAAAACCTTTGGTTCTACCAGGTCTTCACTAAAACCAAGCTGGTTTTTCTCTCTCAGAACATAAATGCTAAACCTGGCAGTGTTTCTTGCTGTTCCAACGAGGCTCCCCGTGCTCGTTCCGAGCAGTGTATTCTCCGAGCAGAAACATCATTAAATGAGGCTCCAAGAGGCACCGGGAGGAAGAGGTCAGCCTTCCCTTCCTGGAGATTTGGGGACTTCCACCGGCCTTGCTGGTGGGTTCGGTGGGGGACGTTGGGTACGGGGGGACTCGGAGCAGCGTTGCTGGATCTCCGAAAGGACATCGCGCTCGCAGCGTGCTGGGGGCGTGGACTGGGAGACAATTCCAGTCTGAAGGGTTTCTAGAGGTGCTGCCCAAGAGGAGAACAGGCTGTGGGGGTGATGGTGAGAGGGCTGGATCTGGCAGGGACACTGGCCAAACGGGTGAGGGCCTGCTCTGCTCTCGCTCTGCTCCCAACACTGGGGATCTCCTGTCTCTCTGTTGGCCACGGACGGTCTGTAATCCCAAAGACAATGTCCATGACCCCTGTGGTAACACCCAGCCCTAATTCTTCCACAGCCAAGGACTTGGAATATCTCCTTAAGCGATTACATTTGTTAAATACTTGCCATGCAACTTGAAAACAACACGATGACGACATGTTACCTGGGATGAGGAGGGCCCCGCACTCTTGGATCAGCTCCCATGTCCTGCTGGTAAATGTTGTGTCCCCATGGCAGGGTGGACATGGCTTTGGTCCTCACTGGCACAGCAGTCACACCACAGCATCACTCTCAGTCTGCACTGGGGGCAAAGGCACTGAGGCTCACCAGAGCAACAGCCTGGCAACAGAACAACAAATATTAAACAGTTTCAACTGTTATTTTTCAGCTACAGGAGTGAAAGGAGATGTCTGAGCACTGACTTGGTGTGTCAACATGTCACAGGCTGCAGTGTCTCTCCAGGACAGAGCCCTGCTGGTGACAAACAGCTTCCCTGGTTTTTTCCAGCTGGGAATCTGGTCCACAATGCTCATGGTTTAGTTTATCCCTCCTTATGTGCTGGCAATTTAACCCCTTGGGGGTTTGCTGCAGCTTTTTCCCCTCGGGTTCAAGCAACCAGATTAAATACATGCAAACAAATTTCAAATTCATATTCAGGTTGGTGTATATTGCTTTTATGTGCATACATGTATGTACAGACAGCGTATCATAGAAACGTGTGTGTACTGGAGACAAAAGCCACTTGCAAAATACACGCAGAGTTCAATGCTGCCTTGCACACAAAAAAAATCGAAATTTCCTGAAACAACACATCTGAAATACCCTTACAGATGTTTCTCTGCATTACCAAAAAAAAAAGCCGTCCCCTGAGCTAAAATGAAAATTGATTTTGAAAAAAAAAAAAAAAAAGCTGAAGGATATGAGTGGATCATCATAATTGGATCAACATGCTCCAAAAGCTTCAGGCTACTTCAACTTCATTTCTTAGCTGACAGCTTTCTTTTGGAATTCTTCAAACCAAACACAAATGGTTTGATTGCAATATGTGAAACATTTGACCATCATATCCTTGACAGTCAGGCCGCTGCAGGGGAGATTTGATAACTGTTGTCAAATTCATAACAGCCAGTCTAATCCAAAGAACCAACACGAAAACACAGGAGCTGCCTCGGCAAAACCGGAGACGATACTAATGGGAAGTGACACCATTTACAGGGAAAATACAGCAAAAGGCTGCGTTGGGTCTTTTCCAAACAGAGCTGCAACCACATGAACTGATCTCACTGGTTCTTAAGTGGGAAATACAAATTACAGCTCTTTGAAATCCACTTGGTTTTCCATTCAACCGTCACGTGAGGAATTAAAGCCACAGCAACAGCAAGTCACCCAAACTGAGCTCTTGCTAATTCATGGCCAGAATGGTCTGGGGACATTAGAACTGAATTGTTTCTCCCCAAAAAAGAGGCATTGCAGGGTGGATGTTGGGATGATTGGCCAATTTCCATGTCTCAGAACAGCTTCCAGCATTAAATGGATGCAAAAGAAATGGAAAAAGCTCGTAAAACCCCATAATGGAATAAAATCTATCAGTATCTTCTCTGGTTATTTCCATGACAGGCAAAAGTGAAAACTGCAGCACTAATTGGCAGAAAAGAATTGGAGGATATCATGGATAAACTAATTACTGAATGTCAATATTGTATTAAATATCCAGTCAGGGGAGTTCTAATAAGTACATGCTTTCTAAAGTTGAAGCTGTAAGATCTCGATGAAAGTTTTATGGAGGATTTAATTCACAGGCCTGGAAACAGCATTTTTTGGAGAAAATCTCCTTGATTCCCACTGTAGTTCTGCAGGGTTGGGGAGGACGGGAAGGCAGGAGCTTGTTCTGTAGCACGTAAAAAATTAATTTTCAAAGAAAAGCCCCCTTTTTCCTGACAGATCTCAAGCTCGTGGACTCAGTTACACGGGAAGGGAGAACTGTCAAACAAACCTCTCTCTGCAGGGAGGTTTCCAACACTTGGCTTCACCAAGACTGAGCTTTGGCAAGACGTGGGGCTGATCTCACCCTCCAGGGCAGCGCCGGAGCTCCCAAACCCAACTCTTGCCCTTTCCCCCTTTCCTCTTTCCCCTCAGTAACTGTATTTGCTGCAGAGTCTTCCCTCTTTCCCCAAAATAAATCTATTTACTGCAGAGTTTTCCCTCCCACAATTATCCCTCAGCAGCCGTTTGGGCTTTGTTTTTCTTCGCGCTCTTTTATCTGTTTCTCTCTCGGCAAACTCAGGAAGCAAAAGGGATAAAGTTTAACGACTGTTCACAGTTCAGTGTCCTGCAAAATTAGAGGAACATCTGGAAGCTGTTTCTGCTCCAGGATGACTTTTAACTGATAAATGATCTCATGTGCAGTGCTGGGCAGCCTGGTGGAGGATGGAGAGCAGGGCTTGCCCCTTCCTACCTGAATCCCACCACAAATCAGATTCCAAGAGTTTTCCTGGCCCCTTAAACCCTCTGGATTTTTTTTTCCCTACCATTTAGGAGCAGCCTTCATTAAACAGCTATAAAACTAAATTAAGAGAAAGCGAGAACATCGGATTAGAGCCAAGAAAAAAATCAATAGCTCAGCATGAACAATGAAATAAGAGAAAAATATTCCAGACACTTCCAAAAGAGAAGTTTTAGCATAAAAATCTTCGCTCCTGGGAAAAGAGATATTATGTGAGCTGGAATTTGAACAACTGGGATTAATAAATCTGCGTTCTTTATTTCCTTCTCTAGTTCTAACAGCCAAGCATTTTTCATTTCTGGTCTGAAAGTGCTGTATAGCAAAGTGGTGCAACGTTGCCCAGTTTGCTTCTCCTCATGCCATCCTTCCTGCGTGCCACTGGTGAGGAAAGGATGCATTCCCTGTTGGAATTGGGCAGGGGTTGGGCACACCCACTAGCACAAACCTGGGAGGGGATCCAGCCTCAGAGACAGACTCTTGTGTATTGAAGGTTGGGACGGATAAACGTACATACAATTCAGTTTGGACATTCCTTGGGAATTTCAGCCAAGAATGCCACCCAGGAGGAAGGATGGGAAGGAAGGAGAGCTATAAAAATTGTTTTTCTTGAGGAGGTTGTCTATAGTTCAGATCAGAAAGTAGTATTTATATTTATGAAAATACGTAATATATATAGTATATATTTATTAGCATATTGCTATTGATATATACAAACACATAAAATATCTGATATTATATATTCAAATATATATATTCAATATATATTTAAAAGCAAAACAATTGGGACTGGAATGTTCATCATTTGGGGATGGGTTTATGACACTACTAGGTCTGATGTGGTAACACTGAGTAATAATTTTATTTAGGGATGAAAAAATTTGTGGAAAGAGCCAACTTTTTTCTCATACCACTGAGTCAGGAGGCTGGAAAACTGTGTGTACAGGTCCAACCCTGGGAGTTCCAGAATCTCCCCCTGGCTGCTCTACTGGATGTGTTTTTCCCTCTTTTCCAACACTCGTGTTGGTAACAGGACAATCTGCCCTCCTTGTGGGATTCCCTCACCCTTTGCTGGAGTTCCCATGGAATCCAACCAGCACTCAGGGGTTTGTCTGCGTGCGTTGGAGCTCCAGTTGGTGGCCATTGCAGGAGACACGTTTCCAGGTGCAATAAGTTGGGACCTTCTGCCTGGATTTCTGGAGACAACAGAATTCCTCTGCTGCCCCGTTTATTCCGACCAGATGGCACTGGGAAGGACCACGTTGTGTTCCTGTCCTGGAAAGGAACTTTCTTCCTAAGCAAACGTGATGGCTGTGTGAAAAGCCCCGGCTGAGAGCATGTGCAGCACACATGGTCCCACCACCTGAACCCTCTTAGTGCCTGGAGCAGGGGGAGCCAGGAGGCTCCAGGGAGCGATGCCTGGGATCACCCCACAAACTGGGATGGATCCCGTGACAAACGGAGAGCCCAGAGGGGACCTGCAGGAAACCTGAACCTGCAGAACCAGGAGAACAAATGAAAAGCAGAGATTGTTTTCCACTGGAAGCCCCAGAGAAAAGGGCTGTGCCTCGGCGAGCTCGTCCTGCCGATGGTCACAGAACTGCCTGAGCAACAAAGTGGTGTGTTTTGGTAGAATTGGAATCTGCTGAGTTGAAAGGGACTCATCAGGATCATCAGTCCAACTCGTGGCCCTGCATAGACACCCCGACAATCCCACCCTGTCCCTGTCCCGTTGTCCAAACACCCCTTGAGCTCTGCCAGCCTTGGGGCCATGCCCTCTGCCCTGGGGAGCCTGGTCAGTGTCCGATCACCCTCTGGGGGAAGAACCTTTTGCTGAGATCCCACCTGACCCTGCCCTGACACAGCTCCAGCCCTTCCCTGGGTGCTGTCAGTGGGCACAGAGAGCAGAGATCGGAGCTGCCCCTCCTCTGCCCCTTGGGAGGATGTTAAAGACCCCCATGAGGTCTCCCCTCAGTCTTCTCTTCTCCAAGTGCCCTCAGCTGCTCCTCATACCCTTCCCCTCCAGACCTTCCCCATCCCCGTGGCCTCCTTTGGACGCTCTCTAGACCGAGCCTAGAGCAGGCTTGGCCTGATAGAGGGAGCAGCTGATTTGCATTTCAAAGCTGGCCTATATTTTGCTGATGGAGGGTAAATAATGCAGCATACATATGTATTCCCTGCTCAGAGGTACCGCAGCCACATCAACATGCACCGCTCCAGGGGTGGCTTTGGCTGCATCCCTGGGCTTCCCCTGCTTTGCTGGAGGACACCCCAGGTGGGAGAGGACCCGTGCCTGGAGCAGCCAGGGATGCCAAAGGTGGCAGCAGGAATGGGCGCCAGGTGCCACCACCATCATCTGGGTGCAGGAAGGTCACAGAATTATTGAGGTGGAAAAGACCTCCGAGGTCATCAAGTCCAACCTTCAACCAGACACCACCATGGCCACTAAACCATATCGTGAAGTGTCTACCTGTTTTTTTAACTCCTCCAGGGATGGGGGCCCCAGCCCTGCCCTGGGCAGCCCATTCTGATACCCGACCATCTTCCAGTGAAGAAATTTGTCGTGATATCCCATCTGACCCTCCCCTGGCCCATCCTGAGGCCGTTCCCTCTCCTCCTGTCCCTGTTCCCTGGGAGCAGAGCCCGACCCCCCTCCCCAGCTCCCCCCTCCTGGCAGGGAGTTCAGAGAGCCAGAAGGTCCCCCCTGAGCCTCCTTTTCTCCAGGCTGAGCCCCTCCAGCTCCCTCAGCCGCTCCTGCTGCTCCAGCCCCTGCCCAGCTCCATTCCCTTCCCCAGACACAAGATTCCCAAAGCCTCAAAGCCCAACTTAGGACAGTTCTCCAAACAATGGCATAGATGGATGATTATTTATCCAGAACAATTTATCACTTGCATTTGGATGAAAATTAATGAATTTGATGATAAACTCTGCTATGAAATTAATTATGCTAAATCCCAGATATTAAATATGAACCTGGAGAATCCATGATTAAAAAGCTGTGAGACCTCTTTATTTTTGTGGCCTAACAAAGCCACATAGTTATCTATATTTCTCCCAGCTCCAGTTAGTTTTCCTCCCACTCAAAATGTAAAATTGATTTGTTGCACTGGGGAAGAAACAACAAAAAATGATGCTTATCTTAGTTCGGTTATATGGCCACGATAAAAATTAATTGGTCATCAAAAATTAGTATTCAAAGCACGGAACACTCAGCAGGACAAAGAAAAGATGGCTAAAATATCTACCAAAAATGGGGATTTGGAAATCTTAGTCTAGAAAGACAATTGAGAGCACCAAGTTCTTTGAACCATCACTAAGGTTCACGATGGAGACGGAGGGAGGTCCACAGATATTGGGCAGAAATTTAGCAAAGGGGCTTTAGGTAGGAACAGAAAACACTTGATTTTTTGCTTTAAAAAAACTGGGGTTTTTTTTGCTGTTTCTACCTCAGAAAGGGCTTTGGGTCATTAAGAGGTTTCAGAACATGGCACAGACTCCTCCTCCCTTCTGTTCCCAACCCTCAGAAGCAATTTGGTCCCTCCAGCTCTCCCACTCAGTATATATATAAATAAATAAATAAGCATAGATATAAATATATATAACATCCAGAAGAAAAAGCCAGACAAATCATGATAAAATGAGGGAAATGAAGGCAAATAAAATAATTCCTCTGGAATATTACTGTAGAACATTAATGTACCCACTTACACTTTTTTCCCCACAAACCTAAACCAATATTTAAATCTTATATAAAATATTCACACCCTAGGATTTTATGAAGTAAAACCCAGGCATTATTTCAAGGAAAAAAAACAAAACAACAAACAAAAAAACCCAAAACATAACAAAAAAAAAAGGCAAATATCCAGAGACTGGCACAGATTTGGACCAATCCTGCAGCCCTTAGGGGAGATGATTACAATAGACATCAAAGACAGCTCCCTCCAATTACACTTAAGAGAGGATGTTCAAATGTGCTCTGTGTACAGAGGGGAACATCCCATGCCCTGAAACAAATAGACTTTTGAAGTGAAGAAAATTTCAGATCTCCAGAGAAAGCCCCAGTGGCTCCAGAGGAGCTCGTGCCTTACAGAAGGACTTGAGGACGTTCCGTGGGGGACTGGCACAGGAATTGCTCAGATCTGGAAGAGTACCACAGGGAAGGGACTTACAAAAAACCACCTCCGGGAAAAAGAATGGAAAACTGTGCTTTAGCCTGAAGGAGATTTTGTAATCCAGCAATGATTGTTATGGAACAAAACAACAAAAAAAAACCAAACAGAAAATAAGGACAGGATCATTCCAGCTGGGTGTCTTGAAAGGGGAAGAAAAAGGAATTCTAGAGACTGAAAAAAAATAATTAAAAATTCTGCAAAATGTTCAGGCACATTAATCATGGCAATAACACCAATCCCAGTGCATCTCTGAGACCCAGCTCTACTGGGACACACTGGTGTGGGCTCAGCAACCACCAGGGGAATGTTTCCAGATCCACAGAGGAAGATGCTGTTCTTTAAAGTCACAGGAATTTAGAAACCACAGATTTCAGGGGGAAATCCCTGGTAAATCATGAACCCCCTCTGTATTTTCTCCATCTTAAACTGATAAATGAATTATTCTTTCCTGTGCCCGAGGCTCTCCCTCTTCCCTGCTGTGCCCAGCTCGTCCATCCCACCACCAGGAGCATTCCACAGGGAGGCACCGGGGCTGCCTTTGGGGGCAGGAGGGACCCAAGGCAAGAAGGACACGAGGGTGCTGGAGCAGAGCAGTGGAAGCTGAAGCTCTCCCAGGGACGAGCTGGGAAGGCTGGAGGAGCTGGAAGCTGTTATCCAGGTGGGAATAGTTGAAAGAGCTGGTGCATCTGGATGGATTTGCCTCCCTGAATACATTTGATTTTGGGCTGAGCTCGGAGGTGTGCCAATCCCTGGTTGTGGTCCATCCTCACCCCACCAGCCCAGGACCTCCGGGCTGGATTTCAGCTCTTTGCAGTGAATTCAGTGCTGGATTTCAGTGCTGTTACTTGAACCAGCAGGACCCAGCATGGTGTCGTCCTCCACCACAGCCTGAGCTGGAGTTATTAACCTTAGATATTTGTATAGATATATATTTACTAACCTCTTCTGATGACTAACTTTGAGAGCTTGTGGCACAGTCAGGGTTAGAGTTACTGTCTTAGGGTATTAAGAACAGATCATCCAAAACCTGGGTTTGTTCCTAAATTTGCCATAATAATAAAGATAAGGGAACATTAATTACCACGTGTTACTGATACAAAGCAAACAAGCTAATTCTTCCACCTTGGAACTGACTTTCCCACCCATATACATTCCTACGTAACTATTTATTAATTTAAATCTCATCATTTAAATCTTCAAACCCTGTTGCAAATGATTGCTGAGAGTTGTAATGAGCCAGCACGAGGGGCAGCAGCCACCTGGCCCAGGAGCACTGCAAAGCACATGCACGTATGTGCAGATACACACACACTCACAAAATAAAAAGGAAAGCTGATGGAAAGAACAGAGGAGAGAGGAAAAATCGTGGATTGGAACAGAGTGCTGGGACCTATCAGAGCTCACCACCTTGTGCCATCCCCTCAATGTTCCCTCCTCTCCTCCTGCCACAAAGTGGGAATAAAAATTTTGACTGGGAGACTTTTTTTTAAATGCTGAGGAGGGTTATAGTGAGAATGCAATTCAGAAGTTGTGCATCTGGAGCATATCCAGTTTTTTATGTGTTTCTGTTTCCTCCACGCTTTCCTCTCCATACAGGAGACATAATAGGATGAGATCTATTTTCAATGTAAAGATATACAAACGCACACACACACATATATATAACTACACCCACTATGTAGTAGAGTTTTACAGAGGTGATCCCTTTCCTAATCCACTTTAGCCCAAATGAAGGATTGCCTAATCCAGATTAGCACTGAAAAGCAAACGTAACCTCGAGGTGTAATTGGGAAGGTAATTTGCCAAAGTACAGACCCCACTGCACCGAGGGAGCAAAGTAAAAGGGTTTCCCTCTAAAGGAAAAAGGATTAGGCTCACAGAAAAGTATTGCTATAGCAACAAAATAATTTAGGAGGATCTGTGCAACAAAGCCAGAGCCGCAGAGATGTGACGGGAAGGGGCTCTTTAATAACATCCCACTCCCCTTTGTCACAACTAACAGGGGGAAAGAGGTGAGCACGTGCTCGTTTCGGGCTTTTGTTTTTGAACTCCTTTTACCAGCACCAGTTGGCAGCTCTCGGTCACTGAACAAATACCCTGCTTGAAGAGAAGTGGCACAGTGACCGACCACCCTTAGCCATGCCCTCCCCATGGACACGGATGGACACGGATGGACACGGATGGACACGGATGGACATGGATGGACATGGACAGACACGGATGGACACGGACAGACACAGATGGACATGGATGGACACGGATGGACACAGATGGACACGGATGGACACAGATGGACATGGATGGACATGGACAGACACGGACGGACACGGACAGACACAGATGGAAATGGATGGACACGGATGGACACGGATGGACACAGACAGACACGGATGGACATGGATGGACACAGACAGACACAGATGGACACGGACGGACATGCAACCCCACTCAGTGCCCGGGCAGGACTGGGAGTGACAGCGTGGGATGCACAGCCCGTCGTCACCAGCAGCAGAATCCCTCCTGGCCTGGCAGGAGCCTGCTTTCCCTGCCTGTTTGCTCCTTGGAAGTTCTAACCTGCAGTTCCAGCTCCACAACTGGACAGGAAGAGCTTCCTGCAGCTTCCTTTGGAAGGGAGCTTTAAAACTTAGGAGAATTTATTAGTGGTACCATTTATCCTTCCAGGCTATAAAAAGCTGCCAGTGAAACCCCCCAAAAGGCTTAATGCATTACCAAAGTGCTAATTTTATTCTTCATTATTCCCCCAAACCTCCCCTGGAAAGCGCAGCTCCTGCTCGACGGAGAGCTCCCGTTTAATGTATTTCTGTGTGTAGATCCTTGACAGAGACCATTTTTCTTGCCTCTCAGGTGGCTCATAGAGTGAGATTTATGGCCATTATGCATAAATTCCTTGCAATATTGCTCCAGCATAATCAGCAGAAAATCTGAGAAAGCACCCACAGCAGCCACAAAACACCATCAGCGACAGCAGAACTTGGGCCACCTTCCTGAAGTCTCAGGGACTCTGTTCCCATTGAATTCAGGGGCTTATTTTGGTTCCAATAGGCCTGAGAGTCCCCGAGGGTCCCCTCGCCACTCTGTCCTTGTGGCCTGAATGCAAATGTCACTGGGACAGCCCAGCTGAGATACTAAACCCAGTTTAGACACTAAATCTTTTATTAGACCTGGCCCTGAATTTCTGGGCCCAAAAATAAAAAGATTTCAAAGATGACTTTCCATGCCTAATGCAGCATCAACATCCTTCTCCCTGGCCTGTCTTTATTACCTCTTATTTACACATCCTCAATTCTCACCATGAGCACACTGGCTCCTTCCTGCTCCTGGAGACACACACAGGCTTCTCTTGGCACTAATATTTCTAACACTTTGATGGTCAGGGCACTGACAGGAACCATGGGGGACACCTGGGGTGAGACCTCACCACCAGGGCTGATCCCACCACCCCAAAGGGGTCCCTCAGCCAAAGCACCCCCACACAGGAGAGCCAAAATGAAAGAAAGGAAACTCTAAGAGCCAAACTCACCCTCAGTGACTGGCAGGAGCAGCAAAAGCAGGCAGGTGAAACGCCTCCTGCATCAGTGCTCTGCTTCCCTGGTGTGGATCTGCAGGAGGTGGGGTGGGATGAGGACAATTGCCCCAGAACCTGCAGCCCCTCCCCTGCAGCTGTGGCCCCATTGCCCCCAAATGCCCTTTCTAGGTAATGCTTCTGCAGGAATAACATTAAAGCACCAAAGAGCGACTGTTTTCCTGGTAATCACAGGGTTCTTTTTCCTCATTGTAGCCCAAGGCAAAGCTTTTCTAGTCAGTTGTACGTCCTTCCCCCTGGGCTGTGAGAGTTTGTGCTGAGCAAAGTCTTTAACTCTGCAGCACAGACATACAGAACATCTGCAGGCCCCCAGATCACCCCGATCCTCCAGGTTCATTTAGAGCATCACCCAGATCTACATTTAGAATCCCGAAAGGTTTGGGTTGGAAGGGACCTCAAAGGTCCGCTCCTTCCAAGCCCCAGTCAACAGAAACAAACAACTGGTAATTCTTACACAGGGGTTGCACCTCTTTGCTGTTTCCTGGTTTCAGCATCCTGCAGGACTCAAAGGCTTGTCAGCTTTGCATCAGCTGCACACCAGGCTGGGTGTTCAGGAGCTATTCCTGATTTACACTGCAGTGGAGGAAGAAGTAATCACAGACAAATTGTTTAGGGCTTTTTCAAAAATTCATTAATTTATTTATCAGCAACCCTCCCCCTACGTCTTTCTAGAGATCCTTCGTTCTGCTGAGCGAAGAGCCATCATTTCAAAAAAAAAAAAAAAAAAAAAAGAGTTGCTTTTGGGCAATGGAAATAATTGCTGTGGTGAACAGGATTGCCTGTTACCCCTTGGGATGAAGCTGGAACAGCCCACGAAGGAATTGTCAAGAGGGATGAGATAAACTGCACCTAACTTGGGCCCTCTAAAAATCAGGCACTGACGTCCCATGTGTGATGCACTGCAGCTAATGAGCACCCTCCTCCAGAACGTGACTCATCCCAGCCCTCAGCTGACTGGGAGGAAGCTTCAGCCTAAATTTTAGATTCTTAAAATGGTGAAATGAATCTGTGTCCCCGAGGCAGAACGAGATCTTTGAGAGCCGGACTTGACTTCTCCCACAGAACCGGCCGAGTCATTCAAATTCCATGGTCATTCAAATTCCACAGGCTGCCTTTCAATTCCTGTAATTCCCACTTGTGCCTCTTGGAAGACTGTCCTTTATATTTTGATTGAATTTATTGATTTATATTTATTTATTAGACCTCTTTTCTTCGCAGCCTTTCAGATCAATACCAGGTCACCAGTGGCACAGAATGACTCTCATGGCTGCCTGGCCACTAAACAGGGGGAATTCCCACTGCTCTTGTTACTGTAAGAACAGAAAACACAAACTCCCCCGAAAGTCCACAAAGGTGTCAAATTGAACTGCAAACTCGAAATTCATCGCAGTGAATTATGTTTAAGTACTGTGTCATAGAATTAAATGGTTTCCATTTCAACAAAAATTGAAATAAAAGCCTGATGTTCCACCCAATTTTCTTCTTTGCTCTCTGCTCCAAGGCCCAGCTCTGTGCCTGTGCCCCTATCCCTGACATCAGACCGGGATGCGTTGGGGATCAGCAGAGCATCCTTGGGAAGAGCAGGCAGCAGCACCCACCTCCACAATGCCTAAGGATGCTCCAGAAGAGGGTGCTGGGCACCCAGTGAGGCTCTGGGGGTGCAGGGCACAGCCTGGGGGGTGCAGGAGCACTGGCACCTCTGCCCAGGCTGGGGACGTGCCACAGTGCAAGGACAAAACCCCTTGGACCTTCATCCATACAGCAAACCCACATCAGCTCCTAGTCCAGCCTCCCCCCAGCCCGGAGAGGAGGCAGGAATTCAATTTCTGCCAGAAAACCTTATTAACATACAACTTTTAAACCTCATTTTCCACGGGCCCGTGCTCTGTCACGCTGCAGCCCCTACACGCTGAACACCCTTCTGCTCTCACACGGGCTCATTCCAAACCTCCTCCGGCGGGGAAAGGGGGGCTCCATCCTCCTCGCGAGCCCCTAGAGGGAGACATGACCCCGATTTTGGGAGCACACACGCTGGGGATGCGGGCAGCGGCTCTGCATCCCGCCTCCCGGCTGGGGGACATCTGGGGAAAAGGGATGCTCCGTGGAAAAGGGATGCTCCCTGGAAAAGGGATGCTCCATGGGAATGGGATGCTCCACGGGGAAGGGATGCTCCACGGGGAAGGGATGCTCCATGGGAATGGGATGCTCTATGGGGAAGGGATGATCCGTGGAAAAGGGATGATCCACGGGGAAGGGATGCTCTGTGGGAATGGGATGCTCCAGGGGAAAGGGATGCTCCATGGGAATGGGATGCTCCAGGGGAAGGGATGCTCCGTGGGAAAAGGGATGCTCCAGGGGAAAGGGATGCTCCATGGGGAAGGGATGCTCCGTGGGAATGGGATGCTCCATGGGAAAGGGATGCTCCATGGGAAAGGGATGCTCCGTGGGAATGGGATGGTCCACGGGGAAGGGATGCTCCGTGGGAATGGGATGCTCCATGGGAATGGGATACTCCATGGGGAAGGGATGCTCCGTGGGAATGGGATGCTCCGTGGGAATGGGATGCTCCGTGGGAATGGGATGCTCCATGGGGAAGGGATGGTCCACGGGGAAGGGATGCTCCGGCCACAGCCTCACCCTGCTGTGGGTGTGAGGGACCTGATGACCTCCCAGAGGAGCCGTGGGAAGCACCGACCTGATCCAGGAGGATCCAGGGATGGCGCATCCCACGATGTGCACGCAGGGAATGGGAGTGGGTGGGTGTGGGAAGAGCAGTTCCCGGCCAGCCAGGGGACGTGGCAGCTCCAGCTTCTCCCTCCAGGAGAACTGTGGCCGGAGCAGCTCCACGTACTTCTTTCTTACCTAAAGGCACCAAGGTCCTCTCTATCCCCTCCTTCAAGGCACAGTAATTTGGATAAAGAAAAGCGATTCCAAAATGCCACCAAAGAAGCAGGACTGACTGCTCAGCATGTTTGCATGGACGATAAAATATCACCAATTCACAAAGATAAACTACATGGAAGATTAGTCTGAGCCGCCAGTTCCTTAAAATGGTTCTCATTTCTTGGTTATGGCTATTTTTTGCAAATTTCCCTTTCAGAAATCACATTTCTTTCAAATCAGATCGTTGCCCTGGGGTTGTTGACCTTTATTTCGCCCATCTGGAAAACAAATGAAGCAGGAAGGATAACAATATGAGATCCTAATCAGAAGTGCTGTTTGTTTTTTTGGAAGCTTGATTTCCAACTTATGTATTTCCCCCTAAAGGCACTGCCAGCAATACACTGAGTAACCCCAGCACAAGGGAAAACCAGCAGTTTGGCCAAAACTTGGGGCACCTTGTCAGTAGAGAAATGAAGAAAAGAGACGTCCAATGAACAGGAAAAATGAACCCAGATGTAGCTGCAACAGCAGCGCTCTGGGGCCAGGTGAGGTGTCTGGAGGTTGCACTGAAACCCTTGTCATCTCAGATTTGAGCCAAGAGGTTTAATGAAAGGTTAACTAGAGTGACAGGCGGGAACAAAACCAATCGATTATCACTAATTTTGGCCCAAGAATATTTGTAAACAGAGTTATGAAAATAAGTATGTGTGGGGAGGGTGCATTAAGGTGGCTGAGCCAGAGGGAAGAGGAAGAGCAGCCGAACACCAGCCGAGTTTTGGGTTTTCTCACCAAGCAATGCCAACTTCCAGGCTGAGGATGCAGAAGAACATAGCATTTTGTGAGATTTGAAGAGGAATTTGTTAATTCGAAGAATCCAATCCCCATAGTTCTAACTGGAGAATTTCTGAGCTCACTCATGCTGGAAATAAACCTGATTAGGGGGAATGATAGGAAGGCTTTAAATTTTTTATTATTAGAAATCTGTGGGCAGCAAAATCAATAGTTTTTAGGCAGCTCTGTTTAAAAGGGAATAATACATTTCAGTGTTCATTAAATAGCATTCTTTTCTCAACAATCTCATTGTTTTTCTCACCTCTGCTTGTCACCCAGGTATTGAATTAGCCTTAAAATCAGCCCCGTGTTGGACTTGATGGTCCCCGTGCGTCCTTCCAGCTCAGGCTGTCCTTTGAGTCTGTGTTTCTAAAACTGTGCATGACTTTGTAGAAAAGCATCACAGAAAACTTGATGAGTTTTAAGGTCCCATCCAACCCAAACCAGCCTGTGATTCTGTGATACCATGAGAACCCTTCGCAGCAGCTCCCACGGAACAGCTGTGGCTGAGCCTGTCCATGGATGGAGAAAGGTCACAGAACCCCAGAATATGCAGGGCTAGAATGGACCCACAGGGATCATCAGGTCCAACTCCTGGCCCTGCACAGACCCATCTCCAAGAGTCACCCCCTGTGCCCCAGAGCATCACCCAAAGGCTCCCTGAGCTCTGCCAGCCTTGGGGCTGTGCCCACTGCCCTGGGCAGCCTGGACAGTGCCCGACCACCCTCTGGGGGAAGAACCTTTGCCCGAGATCCAACCTGATCCTGCCCTGACACAACTCCAGCCATTCCCTGGGTGCTGTCCCTGGTCCCTGTGGAGCAGAGCTCAGTGCCTGCCCCTCCTCTGCCCGTCCCGAGGAAGGTGTCACTGCACTGAGGTGGCCCCTCAGTCTGCTCTTCTCTGGCTGAATACACCAAGTGCCCTCAGTGTCTTCACACACTTCCCCATCTCCATTGCCCTCCTAAGGGTGGGTTATCCAAGGAAAACAACATGGAATGAAGGAGAAGACTCTGGGAGAGCAGCCCCAGTTGCCCAGCGGGGCAGAGACACAGGGAGCAGCAATGATGGGATCTGCTCCGGGTGAAACCCACGTGGCTGCCAACAGGTGGGCAAGTGCTGTGCCCGCACATGGCCTTGGCATCACAACCTGCCTGGGTGACAACTTGTACAAAGGGTGCCAGGGCATCAAAATCTCGGGGCAGCACCCCCTGGACACAGCACCCACCAGCACAAGGGCTGTCGGTGCAGAGCCTCCTCTGAAGGACAGGCTGCTTGCATCCCATAATAGCAGATCCCATTTAAAAATAGCAAGTGATAGGCAGAGGAATAATAAAAACTAGAAAATCACCCCCAAACCCGGCAATGCATCAAAGGCAGTTTAATAGCCCTTAATACTGTCACTGACACAGCTCCTGTGCTCGCAGGGCTGGCTGATGGAACAGGCAGAGGGTCCTGGTTTGCATCCATTTCACCCCAAACTTGGCTGCTTCCTGCATGTAAATGACAGATAATGGTCGTGCTGACAAGAGCTTGCACTTGGCTGACTGTGCCACGAAGTAGAATTGGAAGAAAATACCTGGTTTAGAGAACTTTTCTCGTTCTTTCCCCATGGGAAAAAAAAAAAAAAGGAAAAAAAAAAAAGAGAGAGAGAGACAAGATGCAAGGAGTTAATTGCATGGGGCCTCTTCTATCTGGCTACTGAGCCAGAGCCATAACTCAGAGCTCCTGGATGCTCCGAGAGGAAACGTGATTTGATGCAGTAGGGGCAATCCCGTGCTTATCAAATCATCTTGCTTGCCTGTAAAGCTAAGCTCCAATTTATGATGTTTTATGAAGCCCCAGATTGAGCTGAGGCTATAAAAATTGTGACTTAATATTCAGGAATAAAAATGTATAGAGCACCACTGAAGTGACTGGTTTTTTTTTTCCTAAGGACTCGTTGCCTCCTCACACTAAACACGGGCGGGCAGTGTGACAGCAACGGGGTGTTGTCCCCCAGGGAAAACAAGACCAACAGCGCAGGTCTGGGGTTCCTGAGCCACGGGAACTTGCTGCTGTGTTTATTCTAAGGCAGAACGATGGTCAGACACCGGCACAGTGGCTGGTAAAGCACCAGGCATGGTATTGCCCTTGGTGAGACTGTTTTTATTTTTAGACGTTTTCCCTCGGAGAAAGCGCAGAGACGTCTCCCAAAGCACATCTGCCCACCAGACAGAGCTTTTCTTCAAGTGACCCAATGCCCAGAAAGAACTTAGACATTTGCATGCAGCTGTTTGGAGAGCTGCCCTTTCATTTACTCACCTGAGGAAAAGCAAAAGATTCCTTTTTTATGGACTGAAAAAGGAAAGTAAGAAGGACAGGAATTTCCCACTTCACTCTCCAGAGCCACCACTGCATCTGACACACTTTCCCATCCTCTTCCCTCACTGATCTCTTATTAAAGTCACTAGGAGAAGGCACCCATCTACTTAAATTACATATTTAAAGTCTGGGTGGAGCAAAGCACAGAGATACCTGTTTAATGTTCAAGATCTATGGAGCCAAATATTTAAGCACTCGCGTAACTTCCAAAGGTGCTCCTATGACTTAACAGCTGCTTGAATTATTGCTGCGCAGACATGAGACTATTTATATGCTTAAGGTTAAGTGTGATCTAAATCCAGGTTGAAAATCCTCTGGAAAAAAAATAATAACCAAGATATCAATTATACAAGAATTGGTTAAAACATCACTTGGTTTTCACTTGGAGATTTTGGGATCTAATTAAGAAGAAGGGCTGATATGCTCAGCTCTGTCCTGCTGGCTTCCCAAGGGATCCCTCGTTTGAACAGTCCAGCCTTGATCATTAAAGGCGTGTGCTAATGGCAGGTGTGGGCACCAGGAATCAAATGACTTAAAGCTCTGCAACACCTGAAGTCACTTTTCATATGATTTAAAATGTCTTAAGGATATGCATGGATAACCTCTCTAGGAGCAGCCTGTGCCAGGAAGAAGTTGCTCCCCCAGCTGCTCATTAAAACCCTCTTGCTGGAGGTTCTGAACAGATCTGTTGGCAAAGCAGTTCAAATGAGCACTTTAATTCTCTTCAGGCAGGAGAAAAAAAAATAAAAAAATCAGCTGGTGTAGCTGGGACCAGTAATTCAAACAGCTTAAACCAGCCTGGCTGAGAGGAGTTATGAGCGTGGGCACACAGACCTGGCTCAGCAGAGCCTGGTGGCATCGGTCATGCCAGGGGGTGTTGCCTCAACTGGCACCCAAACGGTGTTCCCATTCCTGTCTCAATCATTTGTGTACTTAAATAAAAGCATTTATTACCAAATAGGTCCAGAGAGCCTCAATACATTATTTTAAATCTTTTTTTCCTCATTCATTAATACGGATTTCTGATTTTTTTCTTTCTGAATCCTGGATTTCTGCAATTTCTGAATTGCACAAGACTCAGAGGACACAGCACAGGGCTCAGGACATAGGATTCTTTGGATCCAGCATCGCTGCCCAAGGCTCCTTATGTGATCCCAGCAAACTGAACAGATTCCTTGAACCAGCACAATAAATCTGCATCCAGATTTCCAAGTGAGATTCCAGGGCACAAAACCTGCCTGGCACTGCCATTCCCTGGATGAATCCCTGGCTCTGCTATGAGTTCCTTTGCACCAGGATGGAATTTCATCTGTGGATGCAGGATCTGTGCATGGCAAGAGGAGTTTGGGGTCTGAGGTTATTGCTGATTACAGGCAGAGGCTATTCAGCAGGTACCACAAGTGTATTTCAGGTAATGCTTTTGTTTCCTGCATTTGAAAATTCATGATACAGCATTTACAATCCAGGATTTCCTTCCCCCTCGCTCCATTTACTTCCCTGGATCTGACAGAGCTGGGGGCAGGGGGGGGAAATAATGTAATCCATGCTGAGGCAGAAAAGCAACTCAGTAAAACACCATCTAAACCAGGAGGTTTGAACTCATCGCAACTCTATTATATGCTTGAGTAAGTCCTGGAACAATGGGAAGCTGGGTGTGATTATGCAGGCAGGCAGAAACACGCCAGGCAGATGTTGTCCCCACTGCCACTCCCTGGGGTCTCATCACTGCCCTGGCCACCATCCTCTCCCCAGTGGGCCATTGGAGGTGGTCACACTGTACTGCTGCTTATTTGTGTTATCTGTACAATCTCCATAATCCCAGTTCTCTTTTTAAGAAAAAAAAATAAATAATTAAACATATGTCTCTCAGGTTTTCAGAGGAAAGATTTAAAATGGGAAAAAAAGAAAGGAACTGGCTTTTTATTTTTAAGCCCAAATCCTGATGTGGGGAGGTCTGAGTAATCAATTCCAAGCACTTGGTGACCGGGAATTCTCTGGAGTGTAGCATTGGCAAGGCAAATGGGCAAAGGGAAAACCATCAGTGGTAATAATGTCTCTAAATTCCCAAAGAAATTCACAGGAGTGTTGTGGGAGAGGTCACAGCCCTGTTATGATTCATCCCATATTTATTTCCCACAGTACCACCTGCAGCTCACACAGTTCCCTGCCTGGGAACTGGGCATGGAAGCGCGAATGGCACAACCACACAAATGAGGCTCCCAAAGCCCCTCCGGGCTCCCGTTACCCCGTTAAAGGGTGTCTGGTGGTCACCCCAGCCCCGTCACCCCTGCAGTAGCTGTCGTGGGGTGTTTCCATCCTCTGGGAAGAGCCACCTGGAGAGCCTGTGCCTGGCAGAGAGCCTGTGACCCCCGAGGTGGCTGCGACCCCCGAGGTGGCTGCGACCCCCAGGATCAGCAAAGGGCAAAGCAGAGCCCAAAACTCACCCAAGATCCTCCCTCGTGTCCTTCAGACCTCGCTCCTCCTGCTCTTCCTCCAAGGGGAAAACTCTGCTCCGGGAGTGTTTGTCTCTATTGTCACACGTCTCATTTCAACCAAGGCATGAAGTGCAAGTGCTGAGCAGCACGAGGGACGTAAATACAGGTGTCACCCAGTTCCACAGACACCGCTCAACGCGCCGGGAAAGCTCTGCCTTCACTCAGGGAGCCCATCCTTTCAGAAACCCGAAGAGTTTACAGAAAGGATTGTCAAAGACCCCATCATTTTGCAGTTAGTATAATTAATAAGGTGTGCACCAAATCCGAGAGTGTTTCAACACGTTTGCAGCTGAATTGCATGATTGTTGTAATAAAAGAGAGCCACACGGTAACGGAGCACCAGGGACCCAAGCTGATGCAACTGCTCAACATCAATGGGAAAATCAGAGAGGGAACAGCAAGTTCTCCTTTAAAATCCATTTGGTTTTCAAGAGCTGTGACTTTTATTTAGTAGATTTTGTGAAAGAGCTTCTGTTTATAAAAATTATTGGGTAGTGTTGGCTGTCAGAAAACACAAACAGGCAATTAGTGCAATAAGTAGAAGGACAGAATGAACTCCTCCTGGCAGCCTCCTCTCTGGAGCCAGCGAGGCCCCAGCTCCATGAAAAATTTGGCGTGTGTTTGAGTCCATGGGATCATCCTGGGAGTCCCCCGGGACTGCTCACAATTAAAGTGTGTGCGAGTGGTTGGTAAAAGCTCAGACATATCATGGGGGAAGTGGATTGCAGGGACTGCACTGGTTGTGTTGTGATGTGGCAGCCCCTACAAGCCACTTCAGGAAGTCTCCTGCAAGTGTGGAAAATGTTCTGCACACAGTTTGGATGAACTTGAATGGGTGTATTCTCTTTGGTGGCCTTGGAAGGACCGTTTACTTCTCTGCCTCCCTATGGCACACCTGAGCTCTACGCTGTGTTTTCCTGCGGAGTCTCAGCGGTGGAAATAGCTGGTTCTGCCATGAAATAATGAGGAGGTTTGGTCTTTGTAGTGAATGTGAGCTTATGGACTGTGGAAGGAGAAGGACAGAACAGCCCTCGGAAGAGAAATGTCATTAACTGCACAATGTCACCCAGTTACCTTCATTTCTCCCACTCCATAAAAATCAATGGACCCAATTTCCTGCACGACAACGTGACCATCAGTGTGTTCTGAAAGTGCCCCCATTATCTTCACTCCAGACCTGCACATCATCTCCTGCACCTGTTCAACCCTTAAAGTTACCCTGATGGACCCAAAGAAGCAAAAAAATAAAACAAACAAAAAACAAAGCTCAAATTAACTCCTCCTGTGGTGTTTTAACTTGGTTTTGGAATTGTTTTGAGGATGACTGAGCAGGACCAACACAATGGCACTCTGGACACCTCTCCAGGATTCTACCCAAGGAGAACAGAACTCCTCCTGAGCTCATCCTCAGAAAAGGGGGTTGCCGCAGGGATAACACACGAAGGGTGATGAAACAGATTTCTGCATGGATTATTCTGACACTGAGCTGTTCCTAAGGAACTGTTACAGCAGAGAAAGGTTCTGGAGGAAACTTCTACTCAGTTCCTGAGAAAGTGGGCAAAATTCGTGAACAGGGGAATAAATGATGACAAGAAGGATGTCCTTTCTTTCTGCCTCTCCAAATAACACACACGGCCACATCTACTCCCAACACAAGTTCTCCAGAGCCAGGGCAATTATTCCTCCTGTGTCCCTGTGTGTGACAATGGTGAGTCATGGGGGTATTTTTGAGTTGGAGGGCAGCACTGACACTTCCACCTGACACCAACAACAGCCTCCTTACTAACTTGGAGCACTGAAGAACCACGCTGGGTCAGCCAGCTGGAGCTCCTGGAGGTCAGTCCAGGAGCAAGACCCTGCACGGCCTTCCTCAGGCAGGAGGCAGAAGGTGGGCTGGCTCTGCCCCCCTGCTCCTTCCCACCCCTCCGTGTTCTGGACATACTCCCCTTCAACCTGAACTGGTTCATCCCAACGGGAGCCTTTGTGTTCAACGGAAAAGTGCTTCTAAGCCACCCTTGAGGGGGCTGCAAGTCAGGCAGAGAGGCACCACGCTCGAGCTCTGCTCATCTCCGAGCTCCGCGCCCGGCGAGCGCGGCCGGTGTCAAAGGAAACGCGCAATTAGTCCCCTGGCCCGCCCGGGAGCCGCTCGAGCTGTGCCATCGTGCCAGCCGTGATTAAGAGTGATACAGCACATCAGCATTGTCAACACTATTCAACCAATGTAAACCTTAGTTAGAAATGTACTTGTCAGAGAAAAATGCGCCTTTGATTTCTATTACACTTTCCCCAGTAATTGCTGTCATCAGTGGCAGGTTATTATTACAGTTGAATAGAGTTTCAGTAATTACTTTTGCACAGATTCTAACAGCTTTTAGATTGAATGATATTCTGACAGTTTGAATACTCTTGACAACAATTACCTTTTTCCTGGTTAACACTGATTCAGGAAAATTAAAAATTAAATCTGTTCAGAGGAAACACTTATGTATGGCACTAGTAAGTGGGCTGATACAAAAATGTGTAAATTACAGAATGACTTAGAATAAAAAGTTCTTTTGCTCTTCCTCTTGTGCTTTTTAAAAAATCAGCACTTAGGGTACATGCAGTTCATGCTGGTTAGATTACCAGTAAATGATGTGAAATGATTTAAAGCACTTCTAAATCCTCTTCCTACTGATCAGCCTGAAATGAAGAAAACACTATTATGGAGGAAGGCTTGTTGCTCCCACCCTAATTTTTGTCTTTAGTAACAGTCAGATAATGGCTTTTGCCTTTCAAAGCGTTATTGTTACTCTCACGTCACCAGATTATTTAAAAACCAACAACAAACAAGCAAAGTGTCTTACAGCAGTAGCCTAGAAAAAAACCCAGCATGTTTGTTATTCCTGAAAAATTTATCTAATATTGCAGGGGTCATAACTCAAAGGGCTTGATTAAAAAAAAAAGTCTCATGCACAGAGCTCTCCAATTTAATTTCCCTCTTTGACAGGATAACTGGCCTTGTGGAGAAGGGAGACGCACAAGATGTGATACATCTTGTTATTAGGAAGCTTTCTGATACTCTTTCACATGCCATTCTTATAATAAAACTAAGAAAATATGGTCTAGAACTGGATAAAATTACCATAAGGTGGAGAGAACAATTGGCTGCAAAACTGCACTCAAGGAGTAGCTATCAATGGCTCACTGTCAACCTGGGAGGAAATTTCAGGTGAGATTCCTCAGGGATCTGTCCTTGCTCCTGCTCTGTTCAATATTTTCATAATGACTCAGTTAAAGGGAAAAGAGATTGCATTTATAAAATTTGCAATGTTGAGGAGCTGGGGTGGTGGGAACCCTTGGGACGTCTGGATCAAAAACCTGAGAAGATATTAACAGTTTGGAGTGATGGCCTGAAATTAAGATGAAATTCAATAAAGCCAAGTGTAAAGTGTGGCACTTAGAGAGGAGAAATCAGGTGCAAATGGGAAATTGCCAGTAAAGGAGCTCTGGTCCCCTCTGGGAGCTACAGTGGCCTGCGAGCTCCTCGTCACACCAAGGACTCCAACTGCACCACTAACGAGGATTTCGGGCATGAGCACGAGGGGTTTGGATGATGCTCTGGGGCACAGGATGTGACCACCAGGGAGGGTCCTGTGCAGGGCCAGGGCTTGGACTTGATGATCCTGGTGGGTCCCTTCCAACCTGGCATGTTCTGTGATCTCCTGTGAGACCACTGTGGGAATTCTCCCACTCTCGTTCAGATGGGGCTCAGCTGGAATTCTCTGTCCCGTCTTGAGCTCATGGTTTTAAAAAGGTGCAAAGAAACTGGAAAGGATTAAACACAAAGTCCAGCTGAGAACAACGAGAAAGGTCAGGGCTGAAATAGGATTCATGGGAATAAGATCATGGAATGGTTTGGGTTGGGAGTGACCTCAAAGCCCATCTCATTCCAACCCCCTGCCATAGGCAGGGACACTTTTCCACCAGCCCAAGCCCCATCCAACCTGGCCATGGACCCTTCCAGGGATCCAGGGGCAGCCACAGCTTCTCTGGTCACCCTGTGCCAGAGCCTGCCCACCCTCCTAGCCAAGAATTCCTTCCCAGTATCCAGTCCAAGTGCCCCCTCCTGCAGCTCTGCTCCCCCTGCCCTGCCCTCGGAGTCTGTTGCAAAGCCGGGATTGAGCCTTTAGCTGCTGACACTTCTCCCAACTCTGATCCACTTGTGTATTAAAATATCACCGTCTTTTTCTTCCTGCACATTAGAATTATAGATATAGTTTATTGTTACACTTTCCATAGAGCCTTCTCTTTTTATTAGCATTGTACAATCTGTACAAAAGCAAAATTTAGTCCTTTCAGGGAGCTGAAAGGAAGCAATCGGTTACATGACAAATCCAACATTATCATATGTAAACCTCATTTACTATGTAATGTCTTCCTGTTTCCAGTCCATTAATTGAATGAAACCTATTTTCACATTCTGGTAGGCAGCAGAATTCTCCAACTAACAGAAACGGTGCTTTCAGGGGAAAAAAAGTAAATGTAATGCTAGAAAATCATTCATGTACCAACTGGTCCAAAATTACAGGGGTTTCTGAACAATAAGTTATTTGGAGTGCACATCTCAAAAATAAAAATAATAGGGGCTTACCCAAGCTGGAGATGTGCAGAGTGTTTGTACAGCAACCTGCCCGGGAAAGTACCACTTTTACACATTCATTGTCTCTTAAAATGACACTTGTAAGGCCCAACCACGCTACTATAAATATGAGGAGATAAACACAACCAAGGAGAGTCCAAATTCCAGCTTAATTTATGACACACCACACTTTGGAGAGCCAAGACTGATGTTTGTAATTGGAAGATGTTGACAATTATTCTGTTGCATTTCCTCACAAGAAAATCTATAGCCCTGAAAGAGCAATAGCCATAAAGTTCCTCAGATTCCAGACCTGCTCCTTTAGAAAAATAACTGTTTTGGAGAGTTCTGTTTAGGTCCAAGGACAAAAAGGACTAAAAAATGCCCAGCTGGAAGGGGACTCACTAAAACCAACTCTTGCTCAGTATTTGCATTGATGGAAAGTTAAGAAACCACCAGTGATGTTTTCTGTGGCACAAAATAAAGCAGCATCACCAACACCCTCCCGGGAAACCAGAGAAACAGAAAAGGAATGAAATGATGAAGAACAAACTTCAAGGTCCTTCCTTGACCCCACGAGAGGAGCCCCTGGGCTGGATCCTGGGATTTCAGGGCCAACCCCAGGGCTCAGGCTTTGGTGCCACAGCTACATCTGCACACCACGGACAAGCCAAACCAAATTGATATTAAAATGAGAAAAATTGGCAATTTCAAACGGCCTACTACATTTCTTTGCTGTTTGACCTGGAGCCAAAGCCTCTCTAAGCCAAAGAAAAGACAAGCTCACAATTAGCGAATATGACCAGCTAATGGGTCTGTTCTGAACAAGCTTTTAAATAAAACAATAAGCAAGCCTGGGAAAAGCAACTTACTGGGCTATCTGAGGCCAATTTCTTTTAAGCACAGGTCAGGTTATTTTCAAATAAATTCCTTTTAGCAATTGTTCCATCAGGACTGTGTCATTCCAGAGGGAATGGACCCAAACCCTCTTGCTGCCAAATAACTTAATCGTGGTGCATCTGGAACTATATTTTCTTCAAATAAAACTAATTCATAATACGAGTGGGTTTGTTGTTTTTCTGAACAAAATTGTCCCCTGACAACTTCAAAAGCAAATTACATCTAGGAAAAAAAATTCAAATCAACAATCAGTTACAAAGCATTCTCAAAAATCCATGGAGCCATGACAGGACTGAATGGCTTGGTAAGAAAATCAAAAGTGCAGCTCACTGGAAGGAAAAGAAAAGAGAAATAGACAACTCCAAAATGTTCCTGAATAGCCAGGTTGCCAAACACTGGAAACTAGAAGCATGAACAACTAAAATATTCCCAAAAATGTAATTCCTGCTCCCCCTCTTTCTACCTCATTTGGACTCAAATTGCAGTTGCGACGGAACACCGTAAGTATTTTCAGGGCCATTCCTAACACCCAGAATTTCAAGATGAGGAACAGAGGTGATGTCCTCCCAGACCCTAGCAGGGACTTGCACAGCCAGTCAGGGACCAGCAGAGCCCAGCAGAGCCCAGTAGGGACCAGCAGAGCCCAGTAGGGATCAGCACGGACCAGCAGAGCCCAGCAGAGCCCAGTAGGGACCAGCACAGCCCAGTAGGGACCAGCACGGACCAGCACAGCCCAGCAAGGACTGGCACAGCCCAGCAGGGACCAGCAGAGCCCAGCACAGCCCAACAGGGACCGACACAGCCCAGAAAAGCCCAGCAGGGACCAGCACGGCCCAGCAGGGACCAGTACAGCCCAGGAGGGACCAGCAGAGCCCAGCAGGGACCAGCACAGCTCAGTAGGGAGCAGTATGGACCAGCACAGGCCAGCAGAGACCAGCACAGGCCAACAGGGACCGGTAGGGACCAGCACAGCCCAGCAGAGACCAGCCCAGCCAAGCAGGGACCAACACAGCCCAGCAGGGACCAGTACAGCCCAGTAGGGACCAGCACAGCCCAGTAGGGACCAGTACAGCACAGCCTGGCAGAACCCAGCAGCCCCACACTGACCTGGCTGTGCCCAGCATCCTTCTCCTCCTGCTCCCACCAACAGGCTCTGCCCATTCCCACAGCTGACTGCAGCCAAAACAAGGACTCTGCCAGGTGTTTTCCATGAGACTGAATAAACAAGGTGCATTTGCAGCCCTCTAACCTGCATTGGAAACAAGCAGTGGGAATCGTAACAAGTTCTCCAGGATTCCTCACTTGTCCAGTCCTCCCTTTGCCTCTGGCGTGGTGGAAGGGAAGGCTCTGAGTTGCGCTGATGGTTTTGTTTTACCATCCAGAGTGCCAGGAGTGTCTGATTAACAGTTTTCCATGGCTATTCAAGCACCTTTGTTAGGACTAAGTCTTTGCTCTTTTAGATCCTGCTCCAAAGCCTTTCAAGGCGATTGAAAAGTCCCCCGTTGAGGGGAGGGGGTGCGCCCTTGCTAATTGTTCCTTTCACGTCGGAGTGAAAACAAATTCTTCAGCTTTCACTGGAAACCCCTGAAGTTCAATCCCTGGATATGCTGGACCCTCATTTGAAGTAGGTTGAGGAGGAGAGGTGGGCGAGGGCAGGACAGAGCCCCGGACAGAGGGCTGTGCAGGCTGGAAGGACAGATGTTTTCCAGCCCGTGGTGCCACATCGCAGGGCTGGGGTTTTACTATCCAGAAGGGCTCCGAATTCACCGAGTTCGCTCCCAGAGGGTTCTCCAGCACACAGAGGGCTCACAAATTCACGGTATGCTGCATTTCAAGCGCTCACTGCTCCCCAGCAGAGCGGAGCTCAGAAAAGCCGCTCCGACGCTCCCCAGTCGCTGCTCACGGGAAGAATTTCTCCCCAGGAATCCCATTTTTCAGTTTGCTGTTCGCCCAGATCGAGGTCTCGACTCTGTTCAAGGCAGATGGAGAAAAGGGGGAGCTCTGGTTTGGGCTGCCTCAAAAAGACAACCGAGAAATCACCGGGGGCTTCTCCAAGACCAAGACACGTGGCCGGTGAACTGACACCCCAAATGCCGTCGGAGATTAAAAGCGAAGCACAGCCGTGTCAGTGATGCTGGAATTTCACAATTCCTTTCAACAGATCCCCTGTTCATTCATGGGATTTGTGGGAAAGCTGAGTTCCAGCTGGCTACAAATCCCACAGCCAGGCGATGGCGTCTCCCAGGACGGCAAACCTGAGAACGGCTCCACGGTGGGAGAACTGCAGGTTGCTGTTACAGCAACTAATGCCTTTGCCCTGTAAAAGAGGGCCAGAACTAGCGGGGTTTTTTCCATCTATTGGTTAAAAAAAGCCTATAAACCTATAGCCTTTAAAACCCACTGATGCTGGGGAAGGCCAGGAGAGAGCGTGGTCAGCCAAAGATGCGCCCAGTCTGTGAGTTTGAGGGCACCAAACTGATCTGGACAAACCACCCACCCCTCCAATATTGCTATTTTGGGAGAAGGAAGTGAGTTTGTAAGGAGAGAAGTAGAGGAAACGTGATAGAACCTGGAAAAATACCTTTAAAACCCCCCTGTCTTCTTGCAATGAAATAATTTTTCTTCCTTCCACAAAGTGGGATTTCATCCCGGAGTTGTTTCTAAAAGACAGTAAAACATAACAGATGAATGTTGCCTTGCACAAGGAACACACACATGCATTTAAATCACTTATATTTTACTTTTTTACGATGCAATTGCGAATTGTGTTATTTTGCATTTGTAATTAGAGGTTGAAACAGATGGTGGAGATGGTTTGAAGTGATGTACAGGAGAAGGCAGCTCTGGGGCCAGGTCTGCTGCTCCACCCAGTGCTGAGCAGGGAAACCCACCAGGAAGGGGCCAAACATATCAAAGCACCAAAATGGAGCTCCTGGAAAGTCAAGAAGCATTGGCGACAATCTGATTTTTCCTCCAAAAAAGCACTTGCAGCGTTCCCAGGGCTCTGATTTTGGCCCTTGTGGTCGATGCTCTCGGTTGCAATTTAAGGAGAACTCAAACTGGACTTGTCCAAAGCTCTGTCGTTGGTAAAAACTCTGTCTGCCCTGAGGAGCAACTTCAAGAGGTGTCCCAGCTCCAGGGTATCCCCACCCTGCTTGATATTTGTTATTAGAAATATTCATTGAAACAGCTTTTATGTTAACTGCTAATATTGTCTCCCCTATTAGGCTCTTATGAGAATGATTTTAATATTTTTCAATTTGACTTTTCTTACCAGCAGTGCAATATTTACTAAATGCCCACAATTAAAAAGGCAACTCTAGCTGCTGTTCTATCGCTTAGTTTGGTTTCTTCCCATTTGTTTCTAAGTACAAAAAGGGTCTGAAGTAAACAGATCATAAAATCTTTCTATAAATAATATCTGTTTACTATCTTTGGGGGTGGATATGGACAAAGAAATGGAACCGGAACGCCAAAAAACCAGATTTTCTTTGGGGAATTTGTTCACATCTGTTCCTGTATCACAACAGGAGGAACAGAAATTACAGTTTAAAAAAAAAAAAAAGGCAGAAAAGAAAGGAAATGTAACTTTCAAAAGGAAAAGTGGCTCACTCTGATCTTTAGCTGAAGGTTCTGATGAGTTTTTATTCTGCCTGACCTGATTAGCCCAATGCTAATAAAGAGCTAATGAAGAAGGAAAGACTGATCTAGAAAGTTAATTCTTTTCTGGAAGGGAGATAGATGGAATTCTAAAAACAGGTGCATCTGGAAAATACACTTGTCTGATCATTTCTTTCCAAATTTTAACCTCTGCTGGTGCCCTGTGTGCAGGACTTGGCAAAAGGGCTTCTGGTCATACAACTGAGTAAAACTTTAATTTAATTTATTTAAATGTTCACAAATTAACCTGTTGTTGATGTGCTATCATCACTAACCAGCAAGTCAGGCACCAAATAAAAGCAATACCCTTTTCCCTGGTGTGACCCCACTGCTCTGGGGGTGAGGGATGAGGAGCTGTCCCAGGAGCTCCCGCAGCCCTGGCAGGGGACAACTCGCTCCCTGGGACACCAGATCAGGTGCTGGCTCATCCCACCCGGAGGGAATCGGCTCTGGAGAGGGAGGGCACGGCCCGGGTTATCGTTGTGTCTGCAGCACCTCTTTGCACCCCAAGTGTGGGGCCAGTTCTCTCTCTGGAATTCAGATCCATCGGCTCCTTCCCAAGCTGGAATCTGCACTTGTGGGATCCGGGTTTGGTGGGGGGAACACTCCTTGGCTTTGGGGGCTGTGCCTTCAACGCAGTTCCTTGTAAATACAGGGCATTGGTAGTGAAAAATCAAGGAGATTCATTGAATTGAGAACTAAATTGCTATAAAATGCAAATTAATACTATCATGCCTTTTATAATTTATGATTTATCTACCCGGTATTAGCCTACATGTTCTTCCTGTTTGTGCGAGAACAGACCTGAAACAGAACCAAAGGAAATGACTGGGGGCTCTTTTTGACCAATATTTGACTGCAATCATAGTATTTAGTAAACATAAATATAAGTATAAATATAAATGTCTATAAATAAATAAAATATATAGATAGAGATTTAAAACACACGCAGAAATGATAGAAGGTTTTCTACAATAAATTGCATTATTAATTTCTCTGATTTTTCTTCTTCTGGTCTTTCTAGAATGGAAAATGGAGACAACTCCCCCCCATTACACAGAGTAATCTGTTATATAGATGAAGGTCATCAAATCTGAACCGCCTGCACTTGCACAGCTTCAGTGCACAAACTGGAAGGCCTGGCAAGGACTGAATTCTTTCAAAAACTATTTGTTTCAAAGTTACAAGGCTGATGAAGGTTTTAGAGTTGCAAAAACCCTGTTTTTCTTGGAGCAACATCTTTAAAGATATGCAAAGAGGGATTTCTCAGCACTATTCAGAAAGGGGTCTCAAGTGATTCGCCACTTTGGAGTACAGAGATTGTTTTCTAATGCAAGCAAACATTTTGAAAAAAAAAACAAAAAAAGGATGTGAGAAAATGCTCATTAGGAAAACAACACCAAGAATCTCAGTAGGAATCTTCAACCACCTTATTTGATTTTTGTGCTTTTAGATCTTGGAGCAGGAGCAATGTAATTTTTTTTTTTTTTAGTACAAGGATAAATATAAAAGTCATAAATAAAAGAACGAGGTTTTAAAGGGTTTGGGGTAAGTTCGGAATAAACCCCCAACCAAAGGCCCACTAAAAAAAATGTTCCCAGAGCTGAAGTCATCACAGCTGGTTCTCAAATTGCTGTATGTTCGGGTTTTTTGAGGTATCCTTTGGGTGCAGTGGGTTATGTAAATGTGTCTTATCCTCACTTCCCCAAAGAGATGTTCAGAGCAGACCACAGGTCTGCTGGACATACTCGTGGGGAACATCTGATGGCTGGACACAGCGCTCGGGTTCCCCTGGGGTGCTGGTGGCAGCGCTGTGTGCTGTGCGTGGGAACTCCCTCCCTGGAGAGGATGTATATTTGACTCCTCCTTTTGCACATCGATCGCTCCCGGAGCCGCAAACACTTCCCCATGTGAAAGGGAATGTAATATGAATAACTGGATTTCAAACTTCAGCCATATGTTCCCTGATATCTGAGCATCAATGCACTGAATTTACTGTCCCGTACCGCAGATCAATAACCCGGCAGGATTCCAGGAGTGCTCAATGTCTGTTACTCTGGAGAGCTTTGAAGGCCCCTATTTTCAGCTATAATTATTTACATGCAGGGTCCAAGACCAGGAGATAACCTTCAGCTTTGGTAACATTAACACTTGCAAATAATCATCACTATCACTCTCACAACCCATAATCTGCTAACATATGTCTGCATTTTCGGTGTGTTTATGTGGTACTTTATATGGAAATGTTTCATGACTGCCCCCAGCAACACGTGGCATTTCTTCAAGAACATTTCAGCACCTTTTAACATGGTTGCTTCAAACGTCTTTCTAATTGTGAGGATTTCATTCTACAAATGTTATCACTGCTCAAGCAGATCAATTTTCTTAACTGCTTAATATGCATGCTCGAGGCATTCCTACAAAATGCAAAATATACAGTACAGAATTAATAAGAATAAACTTCTAGCAGGCTATTACAGATCAGCTCTGAGGCAGCAGGGTTGGAGAGAACTCCATTTTTAAGACTTCTTATTGTGGCAACATGTCATCTAAAATTTCTGTTTGGAATATAAGGCATTTTTTTCCAATTAATTACTATCAAACCACTTTCTCTAAACCAAATTATGATATTGTTAGTTACCAACACAGCGACTGCTGGTGCAGAGAGTGTTTAAATTGGAAATTTCTGTCCCAATTCCAGATTTTCTGAAGCTCAGTTGATTGCATTCCTGACTTTTTTGCAAGTTTCCTCCCGACCAAGAATCTTCTAAAGCTGCACAAACCCCAGCTGGGTGGAGAGACCTCCAGGAAGGTGCAAATAGAGAGGCAAATGGAACATCTCACAGCTACAGAAGCTCCTGAGCCAGCTCCCCATGGTCACCATCAAAGACAAGAGCTGCCACTGGTGCTTCTGCTGCGTTGCCTTCAGACAGCACCTCCACCTTCCAAAACAAGGGGTCTGAGTCTCTCCAGGATGAGGATCCTCCAGGCCAGACTTCTCTGCCACACCCCAAGCCAAGATTAATGTACAGAACCAAAGGCAGGTGAGACCAAGCCAGGCCCCAGGGTCTGTTTGTTGTTGGGCTGGGGCCATTGTGATGCTCAGGAAATCTCTGTGTCCGTGTGTCCTTCCAGCAGCCTGTTCTCCATCCCCCAGCTCCAAGCAGGCTCTCTGATACCGGGGACACACAGTGGTGGCAAGAAAGGGCTGCTGGTTAATGCTTTGAAGCCAAGGTAAGGAGGAGGAGATGTGGACACCAGCACTGCCCTCACCCTTGTTATGCAGAGATTCATTTGCTGATGCTCATGTGGGTGATGCCACAATTAATCTAATTACATAAACAACTGGGAGAAGAACAGCCTGGTAGGAGAGCACAGCAGACTCCTCTTGAGCCCAGAGCTCGTCCATCCCAGTCCTGTTCCCTGCGCCACCAACCCTTGCCCTGGACTATTCATCTCCAACCCCCCAGAGACAGAGCACAGCAATCCTTCTGGTCCCTGAAGTCCCTGGAATGTCTCTCTGGATGCTGCAGAAACGCTCCGGTGCCGGTGCTGCCGGAGGGATGAGTCACTGTTTCCTTCCTATATATCAGCCGAGTACCTATAACTGTCTCTCATCCAAATGTTAATTGTATCCAACAGAATGACTTTAAATGAATACTCTGTCAATAACACTGTTATTAATGTTCCTTGATAGGCATGGTTGGAATATTTTGTAAGATTAGTCTAATATTTCCTCCAGAATCTGCTTCGTGTGTTGTGTTATTGCGTCTACTTTTGATCAAAACCTGCTTGTGAAGTCTTGGGTGGCTTTTTTTTTTCCCCCTCTCCTCCCAAGGTTTCCCTTGCTGGTAACTTTTGATAGTCTCCATGTTACTGCACACGCAGGGCTTTAGTTTGGCTGTTAAATGTGTATTTCCTGCCTGCCGAGCAGGGGCCTTTATTGCCTTCCCCAGCACAGCTGGTTCTGTGGGGGCTAGGCTGGATCAGTGGGGGCTCAGCTGGATCAGTGGGGGCTCAGCTGGTTCCATGCGGGTGCAGCTGGTTCTGTGGGGACACAGCTGGTTCAGTGGGGGCTCAGCTGGTTCTGTG
>VWZG01000589.1:155457-169555 GCA_013396735.1 Grallaria varia
ACAGCTGGTTCTGTGGTGGCACAGCTGGTTCTGTGGGGGCACAGCTGGTTCTGTGGTGGCACAGCTGGTTTCATGGTGGCACAGCTGGTTCCGTGGGGGCACAGCTGATTCCGTGGGAGCTGGTGGTGCTGGGGGTGACCCTGCCAGGCTGGTCTGAGCGCTGGGTACACTTTGACTTGTGCCGACGCTGCCCCTGGGTCTCCAAAGGACGGCGACACGAATCCCTTGGCAGCAATCCCTCGGCGTTGGCCGCTCACCTGCCTGAGCCGACGGCAGGCTCCGTGTGTTGGGCTGGAAGCCCAGCCAGGCCAGCTCTCCCCTGCTGTCCCGGGTGAATCCCTGATGGAATGATGGGCAGCAGGAACAGCGGCAGTGCCAGCAGCACCTGAGCTCCTGAGTTGAAAGCGCTCGCAGCCCACCCTGTTGGACCAGAGCAAATAACTGAGCTCACAGCTGAAAGCCTCTGTTTTTGTTTTTTTTTTCTCATTTCTCTCATTCTCTTCCCCTGCTGTTCCTTCAGATTCTTTCCTTTTGTTTCTTCTCCTTCAGACATCTGTCCTCTGCTCTGAGCGGCCAAAGGACACATACCCACCTCAGGTACAGCCCCCTTGGATGGGTCACAATGAGCCACCAGAGCTCAAACAAACACAGGGTGGGGGGGAAAATAAAAAGGTTAAATCCCTCCTTGAAAACCTGTTTTGTGTTTTCTTATTTCTTAAAGTTATTTTTAAGTGTTTAAACCAGACCAATTATAGTCAGAAACTACTTCACTTAATCCATTCCTTTATCTCCTGGGAAAAATCACCAAAGCAATTCTCAAAATGTTTAAATCCCACAGTGTGCATAAAAGCAGCGAGTAAATCTGCTCCTTCCCAGGCAAACCTTAAGGATTTCACTGACATCTTTAATTAAACCAGCAAATAGGTCGGTGTCTCTTGTATTCTGACCAACACACTGTCAACAAGGAGGGAAAAAAACCTGAAAAGGCGGATTTGTACTGAAAAATAGCACCAGAAACATTTGTATAATCATGATCATGGACTGGAACAGGAATGTAATCAGGAATTATTAAACATTATCAACTCCTTCCTGGCAACATATTGCTGGGATAACACTCCTGTAACTACAGTAGAGTTAGTTATGAAATAATTAAGCCCAAAAATTGGAAATAGAACAAATAAAAGAAAGCAAACTGGAAACGCGTGAAGCTGTGCAAAAGCAAAGCAGGTTCATCTCTGTGAATTTATACGGGTGGATTTCATTCCAAAGGGAAGAACTGTGCAGTTGTTCTGAGATCAGCAACAAGCACAGATGGCTGCAGAGAACCATCCCCAGCCCGTTCTGCCATCCCTGCCCTGCAGCCTCGCCAAGGAGAGCGGAATCCGAGAGCAGGGAGCAGCAGAGCTGGGAATTCCATGCCTTTGGGTTTAGGAGGATAAGTCTACACCCTCATGTTATTCATTATCAGCAGCATTACTGGCAAATTTGCCCAACACAGATTTTAACATGCGATTGTCTAAGCTCATTTCAGAAGTTATGCCCGATGGCACTGGTGCTGTGTCACAATCTTCGGGAGGCATCAGCCCCTTCCAGATCATTTTCCTCTTCCTGACTGAGACAACCGATGTTCCCAGGGATGAAAAGATTGCCCAAAAAAGCAGGATCCAAAAATCCTGCTCTCAGCCCGGTGGAAGAAGGATTTATGACGCTCAACTAGCAAAGATAGCAATTAGCTGGAATACTCCAGAGCAGAGAGCTTGACAATCTGATGAGTTATTCTTTTGAACTGGGGCAGCAACTCATGCATAAATTTCCTTGTAAACAATTATTACAGAAATGCACTGTAAACACAATTAATCATCTCAAGGTGTTATCTCTAGGTATTTTCCCCACAGATTATGTGCCACTTGCTCAATAAATCAAATTTTAACATAAAGACATCAATAGCTGGTATTATTAATATTCCCATTCAACCAGACGTGGCTGGGTAGAAGCTAACAAGCTTTGATTACATTTTGAAAACACAGAAAGTATTACAGAAAATAGGAAAAAGATGTGGATGGTGAAACTTTGAATGAAAATAGGATTAAAGAGGAGACATATGAATCAGAACATTGGCTCAGATAAAATATGAGTACTTTGTAATTTAAAATGCATTTTCACTGATATGAATTGGAAATAGTATAGTACATCTTGTTAATAGGAATATTAAGTTTTACATCATCTTAGATAGGTTCTTCTTACAAAACAGTATTTACAAGAGCCTTACAATAATAGGCTGCCTAATGTTTCCATAAGATCTCCTCTTATGATATATCCCAAACACATTTTCATCCATTGTTCCTAATTATCAGCTGGGGATTTGAGTAGAGTGGGCAAAAGGAACAAAAGCATCTCACTCCGTTTCATCTCTTCCAGCCCACATGGCCTGAAACAACCTCCACTCCAGATCTGTTTGAAAACCACCCCTTCAGAAGCCAAGCTCTGAGATCCCTTTGGAGATCATCCTATGGACTTTGGCAGGAGCTGAGAGGAAAAACTGGTTCAGAAGAGTGGGACAACCAAAGCCAGCCCAGAGTCTGATGGGTGATGGGGAGAGAAGGGAGGAGGAGCTGGAGCAGATGGGAGGAGGAACACGGGAGGCCAGAGAGGACCAAGGAGCTTTTTAATATTTTTGCAACATGGAAATGGTGTAAGAGGCACAAAAAAAGACACTAGAAGGGCTCACAAAAAGTGCCTCCAGGAGAGGTGACAGGAGCAGCACAGAGGAGCCGCCAAAGGGGTTGGAAAGGCAGAGGGAAGAGAAAGCAGTTTCTGCTCAGTTATTCCTCCGTAGCCTCCGGTCGACATCGTTATTCCTGTTCACAACAAATGACCGGTTTGCTTCGGCTCCTGCTCCCCTCCCAGAGGAGAGGGCAGCTGGTGACAGGAACACACGGGAGGGGGAAACGGGTGGCACTGGGACATGGGCACTTGTGTTTCTGGTGTCCATGGGCTGGAATGAGTCCTGAACCAAGCCCTGTGGGAAGGCCACAGGTGACACCTGAAAGCGGATCCCTGCGAGAGAAGACCAGAGTTCGTGGCCTTGACCTTGTGTTCACGTGTGGAACTGAAGACACCACAGGAAGAGGGAAAACAGGGTTTGCATCTTCTCAGGCTCCTCTGCGGGTGGTCCTTGGTTGGTCCTCAACGAGCAGATCCGCTACAGAGCGGGGAGTCAGGACAGGGGAGAGCTGGGCGAGCAATTCCCTTTTCCAGGCGCTTCCCAGTGACTAAACCACCGAGTCTTCCCTCAGATCTCCATATATATTTGGAGCCAAGGCCACAGGAGATGGATACAGATGTTTCAAAGCCTTTCCGTACCAGCCTCCTTTACTTCTTGGAGCTCATTGACACGACTTGGTGGTCTCCTGCTTGTCAGGTGGCACAGCTTTCAGGATTTTAAGGAGTCTGGTCACCTCTTCTCTTCAAGGGACCAACTGTTTTATGAGCATGATGCAAGGTATTCATTTTCTAGTCACTTCCTGAGCAGGATGGTGGAAACTGGCCAACAGTGAAATATTGACCTAATGGGCCCAGAGATTTTTAAACTGACACTACTCAACAAGGGCAGGAATAATGAATGTAGAGAGATTTATTGATTGATATGGACAGCAAAATAGCGCCGCTGGAGAATTATTTCAAAGACCAGGAAGTCACCTTGGTTTATTATTTCTGGGGTGTTGCCAATTTTTGTTACTGTCCACTCCTGGTGTCCTGTACAGCCCTGCAGATAATTTGGGGTCTGCAAAGCTTTTCCTTGCAAATGCAAGTGAAAATCAATTAAAAGCGTAAGCACATGTGAGATGCCCAGAAAAGGGCCCTGTGTGGAGACCTTTGTCCCTTTGTGTCAGTGACAGTCCTTACTCAGCAAACTCCATCTCCCCCCTGCGCCGGGAACTGGGAGGAGGCAGCTGAGAGCCCATCAAGCACGAACAAGGGGCAGCAAAATCCACTTGAAGAGCCACCTCAGTTCACCTCTCCAAGTTCTCCTGGTGGCACTCTGGCTTTGCTGATGTGCTGCACACCCTCAGCACGGAGCTGAGCTGAGTTTTCTGCTTATCAATGGCTTCTTTTTCTCTCCGTGTCTGGCAAATTTCTAATAGTGGCTGATTTCCTGTATGCAGATCCCATTTATGGTTTGCAGCACTGTATTATGATGAATTTACACTATCAATGAACATTGCTGAAGGGCCTCATTAACTTGTGCAGGCGGTGAATTTGTATTTTTCAGAATGCCGCTCTTTCTCTAAAGAAATCTCGCTGACAGTGGCAGTCAAGTACTTGACTGGTTAATAAGGCAGCTCAAAGGAAACAGCTTCACTTCACTGTGAGTTTTTGTCCTTGTTTAATTTCTCCTCCTTTCTCGACAGGTTTGGAGGATGTGCAAGGATAATATATTTCAGTTTTTAATCTCGCAGTCCTGCTGACTCCGATGATACAAACAAAAGCAGAAACACAGAAAATTACAGAGACACACTTAAAACAGAGCCGGTAATAAAAAAACCTGGGCTTCTGGCTGAGGTTTCGCTCAGGCAGCCCTGTACTTGGCATAATTAGGAAGTTTTCTTCAAATCCTGCTGAATCCCGGCTCCGTTTTTCCCCATGCCTGCAAAGTGAACAAGACAACCGTGCCCATAACGCGGGGCCTAAAAACCTGAAGGCATCAGCACCCAGCCCTGCAGACAGACTGCAACCTGCAAAGGGCTCAGAAGGGAGCTCGTCAGACTGGCTGCGCCATATGGAGCTGCAGCGGGAGCACTCCCAGCTCCAGGAAACACCAGGCTCTCCGTAAACACCCTCGCCGGGAGGAGGCTTTTGGCGGGGATATTTTTACGGGTGGTAAGTGGTGAGAATCTGTTCGCGGGCGCTGCGCTCGCCGTTGCCACCTGTGTTCCACCCAGCAGGACGTGGGTAACGTGCAGCCCTCCCAGAAGGGTTGTTTTGATCCCACGCTGAGTCTTCCAACACCCCGGGAGAGCTTTGCGGAACCTGCAGAGCCCGTGTGGAAATCGTGTCCCTTGAACGTGGCAACGTTTGGCTGTCGGGGATCTTTGAACGTCGGTAGATGTGGATGGAGGGTGTTGTGGGAGGGTGTCTGGGGCCGATGGAGGAGGAGTTTTGGGGACCGAGGGTGGCGGAGCTTGGCCAGAGAAGGCCAGGGGGAACAGGGTTTTACAATGAGGGTGGCAAAACACTGGCATAGGTTGCCCAGAGAGACGGTGGATGCCCATCCCTGCAAACGCCCAAAGCTGGGTTGGATGGGACTCGGAGCAACTCAATCTGGTTGAAGATGTCCCTGCTCGTGGCAAAGGGTTGGACCAGCTGACCTTTAACAGTCCCTTTAAAGGTTCCTTCCAAGCCGAACCACTCTGTGATTGATTCTATGATCCCTCTTGCAAGATCACAGAGGCTCAGGAACCACTTCTGCATCATCCTGCTCACCCCAGAAGGCTCGGCCCACTGTGGACTGTGCTGGGATGGTGACAGCGGGTTGGAAATGGGATATCCCAAATATTTCATCTCCAGCTAGAAGGGCTGGACTGGGTCAAAAAGACGTGCAGGAATCAGGGCTGACGCCGCAGAAGAGGCTCCCTCAGTGTTGCGTGTGCCATATGGGCAGCAGGACCCACAAACTGTGAGGTCAAGCCTGGGAAGTGGCAGCAACAGGCGAGACAAAAATGCATTTCCCTTCAGCCTCAGAGCCCAAACCCTAACATGGCGTTGGTATTTGCACTCTTTCTCCTTAAACATACATGGACACATATATAACAAATATGTGTCTGCACATACACATATTCCCATATAGATGTAGGTGAAATAAATCTGTAAAACATGAGAAATGACATCCACAAAGGTACATTTTTAGTAACATGGAAGAGAAGTGATTGACAGAACAAAGCATATGGAAACGAAGAAGAATCTAACCCACATTTAGATCTAAGAAAAAAATATTTGCCTGAAGGGAAAATATTAATTAGTTTGTCTACATGCAAGATAAAAGTCTGGAAGACATATCCATCAAAAGGCAGCAGAATAAACAGCAAAATGGAAATTATTTGTAAATTGACAGTAAACTTGGCAAACATTGAGGGGGTAAACAAGTTATTTGGCATGCAAAGCACTCAGAAATCACAGCCTCTGTCAGGAGGCATCTGTGCATATATTCACTTATTTGACAGAAATTAACATTTTGCAGAAATCTTTGTTGCATGCTAAAGATTTCTTCACCCTCCTTAATTATTTTAATTGCTGCTTCAAAAATGTTCCACATAAACATGAAAAAAAGACATTAAAATCCACCAAGTCCAGTCCCCCGTTATCAATAACACACAGTCACTCTGTACAGGAGTTTAACACAAAACCTACGGAGACGCAAAATATTGACATAAAAGAGCCACATTTGTTTTTTTCCCGATTGAAATGTAAGGAACGCACAGAGACATTCCCAGTGTCCTTTCAGGATTGCGAAAGCCTTAAAAAACAAAACACTCTTTCACAAAAAAATTAATCCAACTGCTTGGAGGCCCGGGGTTATGGAGATCATCGTTTTCCTGATATTTGGGGAAAACTGAGGAAAACTACCTGGTGCGGGCTCTGCTTGTGTGCCCGTAATACAGGTGGAAATTGGAAGAGGTCAGACCACAGCAAACTCTAATATAGCCTTTTTTCCCCCCGAAATAATCCAAATTAAACTACACTTTTGATATTCCCTTTCTCACCTGCAGTGCAACATCCCACCCACATTGTCTACCTGCGCCAGCAGCCCAACCAGCAACTGGATTTTTTGGGAAAAGGTGGATATTCTGAAGGTGTCGAGCTCAGCCGAGTGCTGGCACTACCCTTAGGTCAACAGAGCCAGAGGAAACAATTCGTTGCCCCAAGAAAACGCCAGAAAAAGGACAAAATACCTTTGAGCTGAGGTTGTCCTCCAGGAGCAGGGACACGAGCAGAGCTCCACCCGCCTCCTGCCACAAAAGCAGCCCCTGCTGTTGTTCATTCACAGGTGTTTTGGTGGCAGGACAAGGAGTTTTAGCTTGTTTTGTACTAGAAAATGTGCTGATCCCCCAAATCCCCTAAGAATGGCAGTGGTACCGCAGTTGTTATAGCCGGAGATTTATGCAAGAAGTTACATCACAAATTCATAGGAAAATGGGGTTTTCAAGCAGAATCAGAGTATTGTCTGCCAAATGTAGACCCACATGTTGCAGCCGACCCTCCCCACGTGTAAATTCATGTAGTTCAAGCAGCTGTTTGATATGCCATGAAGATCCAGCTCTTTAAAACACACCCCACTTCTCTCTGTCACGCTGGAGCCGAAAAAGGAATCCCCCAAAAGTTTGCAGAACTTAAGAGGTCCAAGGAAAAGTCACAGTCTGATAAGAAGAGCTGGCCCTCGAAGCACTGGCTCTTTCTCCCAGCGTTGCTGGTTTCTGTGTGGCCAAGCCAGCCCAGTTTGATCAGAACAGCAATAGCAGGAAGATTTCATTCAATCAGATCCAAGCACTGAAGGAAAACTCGTATGAGCCCAGATTAAAACCCAAAAAAAAAAAAAAAAAGTCTAAGTGCTAAGCTGAGCCAAATCTGAGACAGTTTGTTCCTTTTTGTGAAACGAAAAGCAAGTCAAATACTCCACTTCCTCCAACAATCCATTTCCAGGTCAGCTTCCAAAGCCAAAATGTCTTGTTTCCTGCACTATTTTTTCCTATTGTGACATCAAAGTGATTTGAGGGTTGTCAGGCTGGGTGCCTGTGATTCCCCTCTGGATTCTGCAACTGGAACAACAGCAGAATCGTGGAAAGCTCTCCAAAACGCCTGCTTTTCATATCCATTTGTGATATTTGGAAAGGCAAAAGATTTTAGGAAAAAATCCAGAAATACAACATAACCAAATAAAATCCACGGGAGATAAATATAACCCCCGAAATTATTTATGGTGCCATGAGAGCTCTGTAAACGCCGAAGGGGAAGAAGTTTCTGCAGAGCCTCTGCTTTTTGGACAGGAAATTCCTGCAGGTTCGGTGGCTTTGGCAGGCAGGGATTCCTAGTGGGGCTTTCGGGAGGAAAGCTGAGCCTCTAAATACCCAATTCCAGCCATCGCAGAGGAAAGGATGAACTTTTAGTATCTCGGGCAAGACAAGTTACCTCTTTTGTGGGGAAATCAGAGCTGCCGGCTCCTCGCCCCAGATGTTTGGAAAGTGTGTAGCATCACTTTTAGTCCAAGCCCCTACAGAAGCTGGACACAGGAGAGACTAGCCATAAAATATTTAAACCATAGAATCATTGAATCACAGAATCAGCTGGGTTAGAAGAGACTTCCGAGATCACCAAGACCAACCCTTGATCCAACCCTGCTGTGATTCCCAGATCATGGCACTGAGTGCCACGTCCAGTCTCATCTAAAACCCTCTCTGGGCAGGCCATTCCAATTCCTGATCACTCTCTCTGTAAAGAATTTCTTCCTGATATCCAACCCAACCCTCCCCTGGCAGAGCTTAAGCCTTTGGTCCTATTGCTGGCTGGTGGGAGAAGAGACCGACCCCACCTGGCTGCACCCTCCTTTTGGGTAGTTGTGTTACCCTGGATGTCACCAAATCCACCCTTCCCAAACCTTGATTCCAAGTCAGGGCTGCTCTGAGAGTGCAGGGAGTGGCTCTGAGTCCCCAGGCTGAAGCAGGCACAGGGATGTGCCCGCAGGCACACGAGGGCACCGGCATCATTCCCAAGCCTCTTGACAACTCCGGGTCGTGCCATGTGCTCTTTTGACACCTTTCTCTTGGAATCTGGAAAGCTCAGACCTGTCAGCTCCAAAGTTCTCTGTGCCCCAAAGCTTGGTAAGATTTTCCAGCTCCCTCAGCCAGCCCCATAAAAGATCTCTCCCCACCCTACAGATTTGGCCTCCTGGGAACAAGATGGGCTCCTAAATGTCACCTGTCCCAGGCCACGGTCAGAGCTTGGCTGGTTCACAAGGCCGGTCCAGGTTGGGAAGAGCATCCACTGCTAAGGGGCTCCTGTAAGTGCTCTGTGTGTAAAATACATACATAAAATCCACGAATGCTATCAAATATATAATGGCTTATAACAGATTATGGGTTTCTCTCCCCTAGCAAAAATATCTAGAATTCTTAAGGGAAATATTTCTATTAGTGTTTATCCTTTAAACATGGGAAAGGAAAATATTTGGAGAGAAAAATCTCTTGAAGACACCCCAGTTCTTTTGTATCTTTAGTTTTCAGGCCGTCACTCGCATTGTTTCCCCTCAGTCAGCTCAACAGCCTAATTCTATTTAATCCTTTTCTTTTTATATGTAAAATGATACAGTTTAATGCTCCACAGTTTAATATCTGTGAAGTTTTATCTTTATTTGTTTGGGAAATTTGAGGCAGATACTCACCTACTGTAATTTCCCAAGAACAAACAAATGAGAAAGGGCAGCCCATTTTCATGCAAATCCAGCCAGCTGTTTCGCTCGGGCTGCCCTTGCCTTCTGATGTGAGGATCTGCATAAAAACCCCGCTCAGAGATGATAAAATGGAAAAGGCTGACAATAACATGCAAATCGAAATCACTCATTGGAAAACTGGCGACTCATTGTCATCAAAAGAATTAGGTGGCAGAACAAAACAAAAGAGCCCCACTGATAAAAGTAACTATGGCACAGTGGCTTGAAAATCTCCAGATTTCTGAGACCACAAAGAAAATTGAAATTAAACACCTCTCTAGACTGTCTGCTTTTAATCTTTGCCTTCTGAGCTGCTTCCTGACATATTCTCTGTTAACTTTTTATCAAAGGTCATTTATAATCATATTTCAGAGATGAAATAAAAATAAAAATCACATTTATTTCCAAAGTTTTAATCAAGTGCCCAGCAAAAAAAACAACAAAACACTAAAATGAGGAGCTGAACACTAAGCATGGTAGCCCAGACACACTAAAATATTCACAGAAAATATTAACGGCCCCCATATGCTTTTAAATCTAGAGCTGAACTTTTGGGTATAATTTTGCTGCCATTTAGATTTACTGCTAAATCGGACAATGAATTTTTGGTGGTTTTGTGGCCACACAAAATAACAGCAAATCCCTGAGTTCTGATGCACTATGAGGTGCGACAGAGGGTCTCCTGCAAGGATAAGGAGTGTCTTTTTATTATTAATTATACATGAGAATGTCCCCCTGTTTAAGAAGCTGAGAGAAACTTTAGTGGGTTTTTAGAGGGATCTTCTGAAAATCTTCAGTAAAATATTCAGCCTGGTTTAAAATTTTCTTACTAAACTCATTCCTTCTTCATAGGAAAAAAGGTGGATTACCAGTGAAACACATTTTTCATTCCAGAGGCACAAAAACTGTTGCCCAAAATTTCTAAAATATTTTCCTAACTAGGCCACTCCAGTTACAGAAACTCAAGGACTTTGCCATGAAGTTGAACAGGAAATAAATTTGGTTTTTACTTTTCCTTGTATTGATATTTTGTTGGTGTTGACGGGGTTGGGTTTTCATAAAGAAGGCATCAAGAATTCGGTTGTCGAAAGAGAACTAAAATGAAGAAATTAAAAAATAGTGGAAAAGTCCAAAAGGAGCAGTTTTTAAGGATGCTGGCAAGGCACCAGACTGGTTTTGGTGCCCACACTGGCTGTGCTGCTCCCTTTGGACACACTTTTTTTCCAGAGAAACCTGGCTGGCTTGTAAATGCTTGGGAATGGCTGTGCTTGGGAATGGCTGTGCTTGGGAATGACTGTGCTTGGGAATGGCCTGTTTGGGAATGGCTGTGCTTGGGAATGGCTGTGCTTGGGAATGACTGTGCTTGGGAATGGCCTGTTTGGGAATGGCTGTGCTTGGGAATGGCCTGTTTGGGAATGGCCTGTTTGGGAATGGCTGTGCTTGGGAATGGCTGTGCTTGGGAATGGCCTGTTTGGGAATGGCTGTGCTTGGGAATGGCCTGTTTGGGAATGGCTGTGCTTGGGAATGGCTGTGCATGGAAAGAAATCAGGACTTTTGTTTTGTTGCTGTCTGCAATTGATGAAGACATGGGAAATTAGGGAATCATGGGATGGTTTGGATTGGAAGGGACCTGAAAGCCCACCCAGAGCCACCCCCTGCCGTGGGCAGGGACACCTCCCACTAGCCCAGGTTACTCCAAGCCCTATCCTTAACTTCACGCCCTTCGTATTCTTTTGCTCTTTTCTGTGCGGTTCCCCAGCCAACCAAGGAGTGAAGGCAGGAAATTGTCCAGCCTGCAGGACCACAGGACCTCCCCTCACCTCCTCCACAGAACTGGGGGCTCCAGACGTGTGCCGTGCCCAAGCCCACCCTGCCCCTCGTGACAGTGAACAGCTTTTTGCGCCTCAGTAGTGGAAAACACGCAGTTTGCACAAACACTCCATGCAGAGAAAACACCCCTGGGTGCTGGGGGGTCTGGGCTGTCCCCAAAGCAGCGGGAGGGGACTGGGGAGCGGAGGGGGCAGTGCCCCTTCCTTGTCCCCTCCGGGCTGCCCGGACACTCCAGATCTGCCCCGTGTGGATGTGGAGCTGCCACGCTCCAGGGGCTGAGATTGCCAGGGCTGCAGGTGGACCCAGCAAGTGCAAACAGATTTTTAACATGTGGACAAACTGGGGCATGGGAGGGTTTTTTTGACAAGTACAAGAAAAAAAAAACCAAACCACAACCAACCCGTCAAAGTTAGGAACTGCCTGCTCCAGAGGCTGGAGGAACGGGAGCTGCGCCGGAAAATCAGTGTAATTTGGGAGGCTGTGAAAGAACACGCTTTTCTACAATCCCTTCAAATAAATTAAAAAAAAGAAAATCAGACTCATTTTAGCAAAAGTTTCTAAAAAAACTGCTTAACTCACAGTTGGCACAGAAAAATATCCTCAGGGCTGCTGGCAATCCCTTCTCCATCCAGCCTGGATTTGGGGGTGGGATTGCCCCGACCCAGGGGCAGCACCTTGCACTTGGCCTTGTTGAGCTTCATGAGGTTTGCACGCCTTGGAGAGGTTCCAGTCACACCGGAGGGAAGGCTGTGCTGTCCTTCCCAAAGATCCTGGAGGATCAGCTCATCCCCAAGCAACCTCCACCTCCTCTGGTTTATCTTCCCAGCTTTGGGGGGATTGCCAGATCTCTCAGAACTGACATGCAAGGCACTAATGTTGCTGTAGCAGGAGCAAACTTCACTTTCCCTGAGCACAATTACCACTGGAATCTATTGCCCAAACCAGGATTTCGGGAATCACGACTCAAGCCCCAGGAAATAACAAACTTTGCTCCAAACTCTTAACAAAAGTTAGTGGGAGCATCTCTTTTTTTTGGCTTCTGCTTTATAAAACCCAAGGTAACCGGGTTTTATAAGCTCACTTTTCCTTTTTTTTTTTGTTTTAGATGGAAACCAGGAATTCCCAGCCCTCTGCTGGAGCTCAGCAAAGAGGGATTTAAACAGCTGATGTGGGTGGGAGTCACCAGCTCTGGACCCAGACAGAGCCAAGCAGTTCTCACGCCCAGGCACCAAAACCGCCCCAATGAACCCCAATATCACCCCAATATCACACGTCGGGGTGGCGGCAGCGCCTCGTGCCCTCAACAGCCCCAAATGTTTCAAAAGCAGCAAGAAACACCCAAATGCTGAGCCCTGAAAAGAAGCCGTTCAGCAATAAGCACATTTTTCGTGGCTTTTAGCACAACATGAAAGTTTTGTGCCAGTTTTTATCCTCCAGATGTGCTCCTAATGTTGGCATCGATAGCAGCCCTCGGTATTATACCATTTTAATAGAAAAAAATATCCGACTCCTATTCGGAACTTTTTAATCTTTCCCTGTGTGCCAGAAAGTAGAATAACTAAAGCTTATCTATTTATGCCTGGGCCTAAATCTTCAATGCATATATAAATTTAAATCTCATTACACTCTAACACACTGCTTTAAAAACACGGAGACATTTTAAGAGTCTGCTACACATTTTTATCAAATAGAGGGACTTAATTTTTATTTTTCTTCCACATAAAGCCAGCGAAATCCTGCATGTTAATACTTCAAGAAAATAAACTTGTGTAAAGATTTGCCTATCCAAAGTACAGTATAATTTAAATTTAAATCCCTCAGAAACCCAAAGCACTGTGTTTATAATACGAGAACAGCGGGCAGTCATGCCCTTGACTGGAGGGCATGTCACGCAGTCCTCTCCTTCTCTGCAAAACCATCAGCCTGGCAGTAGTGACAGATGAACAGCTTACCATTAATTTCTCCTCTTTCATGCCTTCAATCCAAATGGTGCATATTCTCCACAGGGAGGCATCAAGGTCTTTGCCTTTATTTCTCCTGCATACTCGCACTGACTTATAAATCAAGTGCAGATAAGAAGAGAGGGCAAATATCAATCTTTTTTCTTTTTTTTTTTTTTTCCCTTGGCCAGTGCCCACTGGCACAAAACTGAGCTTTGACTGAAAGGTTCTTCCAATCTTTCTGTGATTCACAGGCAAAGGGAGGGCTCCACGAGGACAAAACAACAAAGGAAATTTGAGGCAGAGGATTTGTTTATCTTGGCTTCGAAATTAGAAGCCTCCTCTCCGAGTTGTTTAAATATGGGTTACCAAAAAAAAATAAAATTAAAAGAAAAGTGAATCTAAGTTGTTATTACTTTATTGAAATGAATCTTTGTGGAATATAGAGCAGGCAGTGGCTGGAGCAGCTCTGATCAGCATCCTGTGTTTTCCCTGAGCAGGCTGAATTTGGGGGGGGCGCCTCTCCTCTTTGCCACTGAAGCAATTCAACCCTTCAGAACACAGTGGCTTCTGCTATTGCGCCGTGGCATTAACGATTTGGTTCTGTCTTGTTGAAAAAAAATATGTAAGAAATCTTATTTCCCTTTTAAATTCAAAGGGCCAGGTCTCCCTCCCGTGCCTGCTGACTGACAGGCTCTGCACAGCTGGCCCACAATGGTTCCTAAGCACAGTGGAGGGAACTCCAGTGCTTTATTAACTGTGTTTTCTTTGAAGTTGTTACTGCATCTTTCAAAGTTCAAAGAAAAGTAATTTTTTAATAATTTAATAATAAATTTTAATAATTTTT
>VWZG01000589.1:169570-250871 GCA_013396735.1 Grallaria varia
TTTTAATAATTTTTTTTAAACTAAGTTTCGCAAGCCGTCCTAATTTGCTGCGATTTTGGGGGTTTGTTTAGAGACTTAGATGTGAATTCTGCAGCCAGCCCACCGATGAGGGGATGTGGGTGTTCCTGCCCTGGCTCTCTCTTTGCTTTTGGTGCATTACTGCAAGAATTCGCTATTCAGTTGCAACAAGCTGATCTTGCATTTAAAACATATATTAAATCATTGGTGTGAGTGATGCAACTTTATTACATGTCAGGGATAAAAATCTCTATTATGATAGTTGTTGACAAATGATAATATTATTTTCCGGCTAAGCATGAGGTGTTAATGCTGCTAAATGGCTGCAAATGTTGACGTTAAAGGCTGCCTGCTGGCCATTTCCAGGTGACATATCTGGGGATTTGGGGCTACTTCATTTTCCAGCCTTTTTTAAGGCTCCGGGCCCCATCCATAAATTACAGCTGATGACAAAAGTGGAAGCTAACAGTGGCAAAATTAGGCCCACAGGCAAAATAATTATATATACAGCCTTTAGCAGTGAGGGAGAAAGCCATCAATCAGCCCCCAATTATTCACTAGTTAATCAGCTCTGCCCTTCCTTTATTGAAGGGTTACAGTGTAATTAAGTTGGCAGCATCCTTTTAATTCATCAAACATACAACACATGGCGGTGTTTGCTGCAATCAGGGGACAGCACCTTTGTCTGCCTGACCCCTGGCTCTGCTGCAGCCCAGGGGGAACTTCAGAGGGGAGAGACTATTTCGGGGAGAGTCCTGGAGGGTGGGCAGGGCTTTCCCACCCCCCTCCACGTGTCTGCACCTCTGAGGAGCTCAGTGGCTGCAGCAGCTCCAGAAAATTCATATTAATTGGGTTTGGCTGCAGCAGCTCCAGAAAACTTGGATTACTTGGGTTTGGCTGCAGCAGCTCCAGAAAATTCGTATTAATTGGGTTTGGCTGCAGCAGCTCCAGAAAACTCCTATTTATCAGGTTACTCCCACGCCACCCAGGGCAGGCAGTTCCACACCGTGACGTTTATGGATTGAACACCCTTTTCCCAGAAATCCCTCCATGGTAACAAGAGCCAACCATCCCTCCGGGGTCCCTGGGGCAATGGGGGACCACAACAGACAGGGCCAGCAAAGCAAACAGCCAATGGATTCCTCTCTCCATGGAATATTTTTGTGGAAAGCCCATTTCAGGAATCAATGGAAGCAGTTCTTTGAAGGCAGGATGGAGTGTTGGATCGCCTCTCCAATGAATGCCATTGGATTTTTGTAGGATAGAGCAGATTAGTATTTTCAGTGGCTTTTTGCCAGTAAGGAACTATTTGGATATTGATTTTTATCTCACCACTAATGGAAACGAGGCGAGATATTGCACTTCCCTGTCTCTGCTGGGTTTTAACCCGGGGGTGCCCTCGGTGGCTCTGCCTTTGCCTTGGCATGTAAACCCCAGTCCTGCCATTTGTTGTGCGTGTCGTTTTCTTCCTCTAGTTACCTGACCATAAATCTGCTTTCTTGCCACATACACTCCCTGCTCGCGGCGTCCTTCGAGATGGGGAATGTCCTGAGTGTCCTTCCGACCGCGCAGAACAGACGCAGAATTATTTATTCATAAACAAACTCCGTGTTTCTAACCTGCTTGTAATAATGAAGTTTTCTGCAATCCTTGGCTCTACTGCACAATGTGGGCAAACAAACCCAAACCCCTCAACATCTCCACGCACTGGGAATATCAATGTTCCAAAGCGCTGGAGTTTGGACAGAAGTCTTTGTTGCTGTCAAAGCATATCCTTCTGGATGCTTTTTAATGGCTATTTTACCTCATTCAATCTGATTGAAGACATTGGGAAGTTTCTCACTGTAAACAAAAATACCTTTCCCAAATATAAAAAAAAATTTATATTTTATTCTATTTTGTTGTTGTTGTTGTTTTGGGGTGTTTTTCTTTGGAGGAGAACCACACCCACAAGAATGTCATGTCTACCCCCAAATCTCTGAGACACCGAGAGCACGGTCTGGCTCGGACCTGGCCCACAACCATCAGCACCACCGAAGACTTTCGATGATGCAACAGGAACGTTAAACACCATTTGTGTTGTTCTCCCTTCCAGCAGTTTTGCCCCAGCAGACATCAAATAATTTCACAATTTGGAGCTCAGATCAGGAGAGGAAGGACAGAGGGTGGGAAAATTTGCCTTCCTGGCCAGGGACTGTTTTCATCTGTTATCAACACGTGTTCCCCAACAGCTTGGGGACACTGATGTTCTTAAGTCACTACCCATTAATGGGCTGGAAAAGAGATTATTTGGAACAGTGATGAAGACAAAAAGCTTTGATCAGTGTGGAAACTGAATATTTAGAATAACCTCTGAAGAGTCATGGAACAAGCACCAAAATTCATGCTTTTGGGTGGACAACAAGAACTGCATTTTACCTGACTTTCTAATCACACAACTTGAAATAATTGAGAAAAAATAAACTTCCTCACAGAGACCTGAAGAACAGGAAAACAGGACTAAGATGTGGAAGGGAATGATGTGCTTTGATGGGCACACCAGGTGGAACAGGGTCCTCCCCGCATGAAGAGTTTGGAACTCAGCAGCTTTTTACCTGTTGGTCCCAGAAATGCCCCTTTTATGTGATCCCTACCAAAAATCAGGACCCAGAAAATGCACTTGGAAAAGGATAAGAGCCACAAAACCCCCACGGAATGGGTATGTCCATGGTCCAGCGTTACACCACACCAGCCAGTCCATCCCAAGGTTCCAGGATCATCCACATGTGGGAATAACAGACACGAGCAGAACCAGGATGGACAATGAAAGGAGGCAAAACACTTTGAATTCTCTCTGCATAAATTCCAAGGGGAACATTAAGCTGGAAAAGTACATTATAGATAGAAAATTGTCGTGTGGCTCCGTAGAGAGGATTTTTCCTCGCCCTGCCCCTGCAAGGATGTGTTTCAGCCTAATGCACCGGGCTCATTTGTTTGGTGGAGTGGTGCTAATGGGATGGAGACAAAGTGGCTTCCAGGCAGAGAACCTTGTTAATCAAACCCAATTCGGGCCACTTGTACACGTTGTTCTGACTTTCTGAGTTGGAACACCCATTTTTCACAACAACCCAGTCTGTCTGCAAAGAAAAAATTCCTGCAGTTCGTGCTTCATTTTGGGACAGCCACTCAGGCTGTGGTAATGTGTGTGTCTGACATATTACCTCCAGACAGGTTTTTTTTCCTCCCTGAAACAAAAGCCCCTTATCTTTGGGAAAGAATTCTTTCCATTTTAAAGGTTATTTCCAAGTTGTGGTTCCAAATGGATTCTCTTCTTGGTGTATCCTGCAGAAATTGGAGTAACTTGGTTGCTTACTGGAAGCCACGTTCACATCCTGAGGAGTAGAGAATTGAGAAAAATCCCCTAAAAATGTTTTTAAAGCAGAATGTGGGTGGTTGTGGTACCTCAGTGATCAGTACCTGGATGGTTCTAATGTGTTCTCTTAAGAGACAAGGTGTCACCGCAGAGGAACGCACCAGAAGTGGCTCCTTGGAAATGGCACATTTTCCACAAATTATTAAGAGCATGTGCCACAATAAAAGCCACTCAGGAAGACAGACTGTTAATATTAAAAAAATGAAGCAATAATCACTAATGAAACATTCAAATGTTTGTGAGAAGTAAATGTAAGTTTACCAGGGAGGTTTATTTGCAGTAGGACCAGAAAAGTGGAAAGGTGTTGAAGGCAATATCTTGCATTTTTGTAAAATGCATAAATTCATGAATTCTTCATGGAAGCCTTTTTTATTCTGATTAGTAAATCCTATTTTACCATTAAACCCCAAACAAATCTCTCCCCCCTCCCATCCACCAGTGTATTTGCCTTATTTTCTCTTTACCCTTTCTTTTGCGAAATTTTAAGCCAGGCCTGTGCTGATTGAACACCTCTAAGCCTGCCTGGGCCCTCTTTGCTTTGAAAATGCAGACAAACCAATTGTCAGATTGTCCATGTTCCACTTAGATGCGTGGGAAGCTCTGGAGTCGGGGGGTTTAGATCTCCATCTATTCCTAGCTCTCGATATTGGGATAAAATCTCCGAGCAAGACCAAAAATCTGCTTGAAGAGGGAGCAGATTAAGTCGACAGAAAGTTTTGCACAGTTTCAAATGAATTATTAAATCACCTTCTGCAGTTCCACAGGGAGAAACCCAAACCTGCCCTGGGGATACCCAGCTCCAGCAAACATGGTCAGTGCTCTGCATTCCTAACAAGCCTCACAGACAACACCAAGGGCCTTCTCTGTGGACCTTTTTTCCAGGCACCACTCTGGCAAACACAACCCTTTTTATCCCACTTACTTTTGTTTGCATGGGCCGTGTATTTCTTTATCTGCGTTTTCAACTGCTGTTAAAGTCCCCTCAGTATTCCTGAGGAAAGTCTGGAGCTCAGTAACTCGGTATTCCCGAGGCAACCTGCAAAAACAGCTGGCTCAGGATTGCAAAGGATACCCCTCCAGGAAAGAGATTTCATTTCTAGTGGGCAATTGCAAACAACAAGGGAAATATTATTTTTTAAAATTAAGATAAATACCTTAACGGTGTACCATTAAAATAATGTGACCAGCTCACACAGCCCTGGAAAAAGAGGCCACTATGGAATTTTGCCTCTTTAGGGAAACGCTCTTGTTACCAGCCCAGGGACATCAATCACCCCGAGGCCTGGGGAGTCACTTGTGAAAAACACCCCCTTTGTCCGTTCCGTCTCTCTGGAATCTCCTCTTCCTCACTCTCACCAACTTCCAGCCCTTCCCAGTGGACCCTTCATTGTGGGGATGCAAGGAATGGGATTAAAGGAATGAGATGCAGCTTTTCCTTCTCTGCTGACTGCAGGAATTTGTTGTTCTGTCACCTCCCAAATGATGTGCACATCTGTAAATGCCATGGACAATGTGCACATCTGTAAATGCCATGGACAACGCGCACATCTGTAAATGCCATGGACAACGCGCACATCTGTAAATGCCATGGACAACGCGCACATCTGTAAATGCCATGGACAACGCGCACATCTGTAAATGCCATGGACAATGTGCACATCTGTAAATGCCATGGACAATGTGCACATCTGTAAATGCCATGGACAACGCGCACATCTGTAAATGCCATGGACGGGCTGCTCCTGCACCCACCTCTGCCAGCCCAGCATGGGGCAGGAGCCCCATAGAGCAAGAACCCCAAGGCCAATAATGGGGCAGGGTTAGACCAGAGAGAGGAACAATCCTGGAGCTGAGAACTGCGGATTGAATTCCCGTGAGGAGCTGGTGCTGCACCTTCACCTCCAGCTCAGAGACACATAAAGCTGTTGCTGGGGGGTTGTGTGAAGTCCCACCGAACCAGCACCAGGTTTGTGGGTCAGCACCTCAGGCAGGAAGGCCGTGGCAGAGCCTGTCACACACTTGAACAGCCCTCAGCTGGCAGGTGGACCTGGGGACAGCCAATATGGATAACCAGCCCTGAAAGCACAGTGCTGTCCCCTGCCCTGCAGGTCACGTCACTCCCACACCCTGAGCGAGGCAACGAGAAAATAATGACACGCAATAGAGTTAAAAGTGAATGCCTTCATCCTTTTGTTGTTTATCAGTTAACAAAATGGCATTATAGAGATGCTTTCTGTATTTATTGAAAGGGTACGAACATCTATCAAAGCTCATTCCAGCTATTGTTAACGCCACCACACTCGTGCTCCTCTGCCATGAGCTGGAACAGGACTGGCAGCCAGAGATGACTGATACAGGCAGATGATTTTGTATCATTTGAGATACTTCCAGAAATATAATCATACCCAAGGTCAAACATTAGAGAAAGGTTGGGCATTTGGGGCAATGAAAGCAATGCTGTCAGATATTGAAATCTCAGCAGGAGATTCAGCTCCATTAAAACTGAATACACAATTACTTTCAGCTTGCTACTTTCCATGCATGTATAACTAGTTGGTTCAGCTTGGTGCTCCTTGTGTTAGGCAGAAAAGGTAGGATTGGAATGTTTTGAAGGATGGGGATGATGCTCCTTTCCCAGGAACAAGTGATAAAATGACCGTATAATATACATGCAACTGGTGCCTCACTTCAACAATTAACGTGCCTTGAGGAACAGACCCGGGAGATACAAGTCACTGCTCTGCCACGGTGCCTTGGAATTCTCAGCGAGGATTTGGTGACTACCTGAGAGTGGTCTCCCAGAAGATGCTCCTGGGGTGCCCAGGAGCAGGAACGCTGGGTGTGCCAGCTGTGCCAGCTGAGCAGGAGGGAAAACAGAACCAAAGGGGAGAAACTAATGAAGATCATCTGGAAAATGAATTGGAAGTGGATGGGAAAAATGGCAAACGGGAACGGGGACAGGAAGGGCTTCCCTCAGTCAGGGCACTGCGCAGGGAGAGCAGAGAGGAACCACTGGACTTCCTGGCATTTTGAAATGGGGCTGGTTTTCAGAGCATTGTTAGTTATCGACAAATTGGCGAGTACGAGGGGAACTCCACGTGTGCGTGACTACTGGCGCTGCTCCCTGCCATGTTGGGGCCCTGCCAAGAGCATCATGGCAGGGCCTCCACATTGCTGCCTTTCCACATCTTTCTAATCTGGGATAGAACATCAGCCACAGTGAGAAGATGCTGTCAGGGCTAGGGTTCGGGTTGAGAGAGTAAAAGACCCTAGAGTGCAAGGGACATTTGGGCTGGGAAATGCATGCCAAGAGCATCACGGCAATGCCCCATCATTGCTGACCAATTGTCCTTCTAATGTGGGATAGAACATCGGGCACAGTGAGAAGATCCTGCTAGGGTTAGGCTTAGAATTTGCATTGGGGTTAGGGTTAGGGTTGAGAGAGTAAAAGACCCTAGAGTGCAAGGGACATTTGGGCTGGGAAATGCATGCCAAGAGCATCATAGCAATGCCCCAACATTGCTGCCCATTCATCTTTCTATGGTGGAAACATCAGCCACAGTGAGAAGATGCATGGCCCTGCCATGTTCATTCAGGCATTTCAGACTCTGAAATCAGGGACAGACCAGTCAGATGAACCTTCTGATCTTGCCTTAAAAACTAAATAATTAGGGGAGGTTTTGCCCTTTTATGCGCTTTTTTTTTATTTCTCAGATCTCTGCACTGGCTTTCAATGAGTAATTTAAGTTCCATATTTTACAGAAAAACCATACTCCTAATAATTTCCAACTTACATTTCCACATTATTTATGTTATGAAATAGCATGTAAAATTGAATTATATGGCTATAGATTTTCTTGGATTGATGGTGGCCACCAAAAATCTTGTTTTTCTTATCTGTGTAATTCATACCATCATTTCCTGGTCCGTTTAGAGTCATGGTACCCATGGAACATATAATGCCAGGAACACATACCTAATTACATTTACTCCATGATTTTGATAACATTACCCTGCAGAGTTCAGTCAAATTCATTTCTGATGTTATATCCCAGATTTTGATTTCACACAGAATTTTTCAATAGGCAAATACTATTAATAAATAATATGGATATTAAATAGTTGTTATCTTTTGAAGTGACAATCAATAAAAAATCTCTATTCTGCTGCCCCTCAACTCTACCAATATTTAATTCCTCCGGTTGGCCAAAGCTTGCTGATTTACAGCAGCTCCTCCCTCCCCTCTTCCATGAGCACTCAAGTCACATATAAACATGCACATGTGTACATGCGTGTGCACACACATGGGAAGGAGCAAGAGCACCTAAAGCTTTGGTAGGCCAGCCTTTTTCCAGATTTAATTCCATTTTTTACTGCTCCCCATGTCCACAGCATCTCACACATCTCAATGGTCTTTGAAGTTCCCGTGCTTTCAAGGTCTCACATCTGTCACACTACCAGTACCCTGCCACAGATGAAAAGAATATAATTATGGATTTAGTGTAATCATTGATTTCTGGGCTCCAAACCTTTCAAAGAAAGGTCACGAGTCCACATGCCTGCCCCTTAGGAAAAGGATTTGCATACAACTATTTTATTTAGCCGAAGACACCCCCAATTAAATGCAGACGCTTCTCTTTGGGCTCTGCACCTGAGGCAACTGGAGGAAGAGGGAACAATCCTCACGATGCCAACCGTTCCTCAGTCATCCTTGTGCCAACCGTGCCTCAATCATCCCTGTGCCAACCGTGCCTCAATCATCCTTGTGCCAACCATGCCTCAATCCTCCCCTCTGCCAACTGTGCCTCGTTCGCAGCGAGCCAAGGCTGCTCCCACCTGTTGGAGGAGCTTCTGCTCCCAGCCCCTTCCACCTGGGAGAGGTGTCCCATGGGATGGGGAGGACGCGCATCCCAGGAAGGCACTTTGGGGAGGGTGGCAGGAGCCACCAGCTGTGCCCCATCCCCGCCACGCCCCAAGAGCCGCAGTGCAGGTGTAAAGACATCATTTTGCCCCCAGTGTTTGGATCAGCAGTAAATCTACTAATCCAGCACAATATCCAAGGGGCATGGCTAGATCTGCGGGTTCATAAATTCACACCACTCCTTTCATTATGTCGGGCCCCAGATGGTTTCCAATGGGCATGGGCATAATGAGATCTTGGAAGACATTATTATGTTCTTAGGTCAAAATTCTCAGCCCAATCTCTTTTATCAGGCTCAGAGCCTTTGTGTCCCTGAAGTGCTAATACTTTATGCTGATTGACTATGCAGGCATAGTCCATGGGAGGGCACGTTATTTTTGATACAATTATTATTGACAGCAAAAACTCTATCGAAAAAAGGAAAAATCCAATTTTATATTACTTCTGGAATATGCAATGCCCAAGCCCTTCGTTAGGGTTGCATTTTCATAACAAAACAGACGAGAGGGGAAAAAGAGGGCAGGATAAAAGTATTATTTTAGTAACAGGAAGACAAAGTATGAGCCTGATCATAAAGACTAGTGAGCTTTACAAATGCATCTTTGAACTGAGAGAGGCTTTTTTCTTTTTTTTTTTTAAATAAATGGTTCTTTGAACCTGGCAGTTGTAAGGAAGTGGAACAGAGCAAACTTTGAAAAGTGTGCTTGTCTGAGTCTCCTCGCACCATATCTGGCTGAGAGTACAGGTGGCCAAGCACAGAAAGTTCCTGCCAATTTCTAAAGTTACACTTTTATCCACTAAACAAGCATCCTGATCCGGGTTACCAAACAGGGCACTCAACAGGAGCCTCAGAGTGACTGGATTAAATATCACTTATTCCACAGCCTGAGCCATCCAGCCTAGTAAAGCTTGATCTAATACTGCTTCTCCCTTTTCCTGTGCTCACTGGATCTTGGGTAATGGACCTTCCCAGGAGACTGCTCTCAGGAAGTGTCTTCTTGTGGAAGACTTGATGCACATGCTTCTATTTTAAAAAGCACATGTTCAGCACATTTCACTTTTGTGAAATGGAATATGGTTTAAGTTTGTTTCAGTGAAAAAAAAAAAAGGGATTCTGGTGGAAGGACTTATGTCAAAGTGCAAAAGGTTTTGTACACAATGAAGAGGGTTTTTTTTTTTCTGGAGGGCCAAAGAGGAGACACTAAAATGAGATCTCTGCCACAAAAGCAGTTGCTGTTTTACACACAGGGAATCTACAAGGAGGCTTGTTATGAATTCTCCATCTTTGTATTTATTTTGGATTAGACTGATTTGATCTAAGAGTCACATCAAGAAAGCCAGACCTCATCTTTAATGAGAAACTTAATATGTATTCACAGTAAACACTTTAAATGTCAAAGTTTAATGGACAGTATTCAAAGACCATTATTATGGTAACTGTGCTTTTATATCAGCATGGCTGATGAGGAGTAATTCTTTTAAAGACGCTCTTCAAAAAAATCAATACAAACTTTAAATAATAACAGTAAAAAATCCCTGCAGTGCATCTTAATTCAGAGGCAGGACAGTAACAAAACCCTACACAAACAGGAGATCCAAACTGCAGCCTTGGCAATGACTGCTGGACTGGGGGAAGGTGGGAGGTGTCCGACTGCAGAGCCCTGTTCTCCTGAGCACTCAGAGCACAGCAAATGTATATTCAGCCTTCCTGTGCCCCAAGTTCCAGTCTAAACCCACATCAGCATCAGCCTTGGCCTCCCTGAGCTTGGCTCTTCCCTCCTCTGTGCCCTTCCTACCCCGAGACATCCCCACACTCCCCCAGGAGTCCCTTCTCAGTGCATCACTTAAAAATCCTGCTGAGCAAATCTTAGCAAAGGATCCTCCTTCTTTGTGCAAACATGCCTGGAGTCTCCCATCTGATCAACAGGAGCCTCTCCCCTGGATCTTCCAACACACCTTCTCCGCCTGCCTTCCCTGGGAGGTGTTGGGATGGAGAGCTGGACCCAGCAGGCACAGAGTGCTGACATAATTTCTCTGTGATTTTGCTGATCCAAACCAGTGTCCCAATCTGCTTTCCCCCCCACGCCTCCCTGCACAACCTGACCCATCCTGTGTCCAAACACACAGAAAGAGTCCTGCACTTCCACACCCACCTTATGCCCACTCTAACACAGTCTGTCTGCAGAGGGACGCGTACATTTCCTCGGCAATGTTCCATAAAGATCCTCACACGCATTCCAGCATGATCCTTGTCCACTGAAACAGAGGGTGGAAAAGCTCCTGAGTGAACACCTGTCTTGGTCTGAAGGAGCTGCTTCCTCCGCCAGTCCCCAAACCTGTGACACCACAATGTTTATCAGAGAGAAAGCCTCTTCGAGCAGCTTCCTTTTTAATTGCAGCCATGGATATGTTTACCAATTTGTAGATAATTTTCCTTAATTGCATTTAGAATCAATTAAAGCAGTTCATTTATATGGAATGATGTAGCAACCAAAAGCTGCTGTTTACTCATTCCCTCCACTGAGAAACTTTCCCTTCGGCAACAGGGTTGAACTTTCAAAGGAAATGATAACAGTTACACTCATGCAAACTCGGAAAGGCACCAAAATAATTCCTTTTCAAATAGGGTCAGAGAGATCAAAAACTCTGGTTTATGTGGTTTCAGCCTCTGTAATCGACTAACACGATGGTATTTTATCTGAACATGCAGAAAATACAGAAAGAGGGAAAACAAGAGAATTCCTTTATCTGAGTGTTGTTACAATATATGGAGTCACTTGAGGAAAATGAGTAGTTATTGCATATTTATTTAATATGCTGACTAATGGTTGAGTATTTGCTGTTTCACTGTGGTTACAGCTCTGCTCCACTCTCAGCTGGCTGACAAGGGACAGGACACTGGAGAGAACCTGCAGTGGTGGGATTTCGGGAATTATCCTGCAATGATTCTTGGGGAACAGCAAACGGTGCAAACATTAATTGGCTCAGCAAACGGTACAAACGTTAATTGGCTCTGCCCTCCCGCACTCTGCAGAGGGCACCTCTCCTGTGCTGGTGCCAGCTGACAGCAAGAGGGTACAGTTCTTTGGCACTGGGCAGTGCCAGCGGTGGGACAGGGAGGCAGGACCTGGTTCCCTACTAATTCCACTCCCATCTGGCTCTGCTGGGGCCACAGAGCTGGCCCTGGTGGGAAATGGAGCAGGTGAGGTGAAGGAAGGAAGCACCAGCCCTAGAACAGCCCTGTTGATGCCCAGCAGCAGCTCCAGGGATGCACCACGGAGTCCCCACTCCCATTGCTCAGAGAACGGCAGAAAGGGGCAACCTCTTCATATGAAGCTGCCAACTCGTTCAAAAATACACAAAACAGGAAAGAAAAAGGATCCTTCAATGAGGCCCATTTTTGCTGCCTTGTGTTTGAGGAATCCTTGAGCCTTCCTATGAAACACTGGCCAGCCAAAGACTGACAATCCCCAGAAACAGTCAGGGTTGGCTCCTAAAGCTCATTCCTCTCTTCTTGTCCTTTGGGAAGAGCTACGTGGCTACTGCTCTGAAAGGGATTCAAAAAGCACAGGTTGGTCACAAAGGAGAGCTGTGTGGAATCCACAAAAAAAAGTGCAAAAGCAAACAAGCCCATAGAATTTACTCCTGAGTTTTAATATCTGGATGCAAATAAAAAGAGAGCACTTGATGACGCAGTGTGGGTAAGGATGCAAAGAAGAGGGGCAGTACCATCTTCAGTATTAAACAACATATTAAATGAATGCAAGAAAAACCTCTCTAAACAACCTGCTATTGTTTCTTAGCCATTTTCCTCTCAAATTGCAAATTTGTGTTTTTCTATTTGGCTTTAATTGTCTTAATTGGGAAAAACTAATTCAGAAGTGATTGTCCTTGCCTTCTCCCTTTGATTTTTGTTCCCAGCAGAAGCCAAATCCCCTCTGGGGCACGTCAGAAGCCTGAGGAGCCCTTGCAGTGCTTTGTGCCTCGGGACCAGCCACAGGCAGGGTGTCCCTGGAGCCAAAAGTGGGACGGGGGAGCTCGACCCCTTTCCTTGCACCCACTTCCTGGGCTCCTTGGAATTGCTGAGGAGCAGCTCCTCGGTGTAATGGTGTGAAAATAGGATGAGAGAGATCCATGTCCACGGTGCCTGATTTCTGAGGAGTCAGCAATGAAAGCAACAGGAACCTGTTCTTTCATACCTGATGTGTTATGTCCCACCCTCGGGTCGGTTTTACATCACAGAGATTTCAGGATCATCCCTCTCCAAAACTTTGACTCATCCTCTCGCACGTGATATTGTTAAAATTGCTTTCTGGCCTATTTTCAAATGGTGCCTGCTGAGTGATCTGCTCTGAATTCTAAATAAAGGGAAACTTTAAATATCCCGTGCTCTGTGCATGGAGCACTGAGCCTCAGAATTGGATTCTACATTCTCAGAAGACAAAAAACTCCTTTAAACTGGTAGATGAAGCTACAGTACTATTGTGAGCTTTGAAAAGCTGCTGTTGTGTAAGAAGGAGCTTTGCTGATGCTCCAAACACTGAAGGAGTCACACAAACAGCAGGTTTGATAAAGGGGAGCACAAGAAATTGGCCCTTTTTCTGTTTCTAGGATCTATTTGACATGGCACAAGGAACAGATGGAAACTTCTCTACCCAAATACTGAGATAAACAAAACTCCCTGATGCACCTTGAAGTGAAATGTGCAATGCCCAAAAATAAACTCCTGGAAAACAGATCTTCCAATAATGCAGATGAATAAAACAACTGATAATTGAAATCAATTTGAATCTGGATTTTCTCATGAGAATTCCCATTCTGTCAGTGGCACTGACAGAGGGATGAACAGCAGTAAGGACTTTTTTTGGCTAGTTGGGGTTTTTTTGTATGTTGTCTGGTTGGTTTCTGTCTTTTTGTTTTTTTTTTCCCTAGGATTCCAGCAGAGATGATTGGCATCTTCCCTCAAAAATTGTATTTTTTTTCATGATTTCACATTTCAGCTGGTCTTGCTTTAGTCCCAAACTGCTCACACAAGAAAAGTAGCCCCAAAACACCTTTCAGCCTGAACAACTAAAAATGATCCCATCTCATTCAGCACAATGTGAAGTTCTGAGATGCTCTGATTTAGAGATTTCCCTTGCACAGCTCACGACCCCCAGGACACAGCCAGGGCAGAGTTCCCACCACAGGATCGTGCCTGGGGCACTGGGAAAATTTAGGAATCTCCCCTGGCCAAATCTGGTCCCTAAACCCCAGGCTGCCACGCCTTCCAAACCATCTGCATTGCCAAAATTAGGGCAAATCCTGATTTTACTGCTGTTTCTTGGGACGTGGAAGGAGTAAAGCACTTTTTTCTGCACATGGACCCAGGGAAATAGGCCCTGCAAATACTCCTGGGTGGGAGATGATGTAGCCAAACTCTTCCATGGTACCTGATAAATTATTCCACCATTTCCTTTTACTGTCAGACATCCAGGTTTTTGAATCCTGCTCATTCCATGCTCCAAGCCCAAGGAAGCAGATCCCTGCACTCGAGTCCCCAAAGCAGGTTCCCATTCCAGAGGTCCTGGATTTACTGAGAGAGGTTCACAGAGGGATCACTTAGCCATTACATGCAATTTTTGCTGCTTTGCCTCCAAAATGAATAATACAATCTCAAGTTTGCAGTGACAACCCCCTGAAACTGAAGACCTGCTCACTGAGCTAGTGTGTCTTCATTTATTCCCAGTAAGTATCTTTCTTTCTCTCCACCTCTCTATGTATCTGACTTGTAAAATTTACTAAATATGATTCATTTGTTTATAAAGAATACAATTTTATCTGCAAAGTTGCCCACAAGAACATCATTGCTTTGGAAGTACTTTTATTCCTTGGGGTTTTTTTTTTCCCCCATTTCTTTTTTACTTGCTAAAAGACTAAGCATTATCTACTAATAACATGAAGATGCAGAAAAGAAAAGGTCAATTTAATTGGAACTACTATTTCCTGGGGTTTAAAAGGAAAATGTTGAAGCTAAGATGACATTGACAAATTGCTACTATTTATTTAAATTGTGTAATGCAATCTACCAGTAGTTCTATAATCTGCATGTTTGAAGCAGTTGACCCGTCCAACTAATGCAAACAAATTAGCCTCCCGGGTGCTCGCTCCGGCCTATAAGCCATTAAATATCCCAATCCAACGTCGCTTAATGCACAAACTCGCGCAGTTCAAGCCTTACAGTGAATACGTGCTATAAAAAAATGACAATTTATGGGGTGGAAGAGCAGCAGAGCCCAGGTCAGGAAGGGAGAGTTTTCTGTCGCCCAGCCCGAATAGACCCCATGGGGGCACACTTTGGGTTTCCCCGGGCACACTTTGGGTTTCCCTGTGCCCTCCCCACGTGTGCCCAGCTCTTCACTACCATGGCACTCATTTCCTCCAAAGTCCAGCACTGGCTGAAGTGTTTTAAGTTCAGTATTTCCCACCTCTAATACACTGTACAGATTTCAGTCCAATAAGCAAATTGGGCTCGAGGAAGTGTTTGCATTCCAAATGTTTCCAGGAAAATTAAGGCTCTGCGGTGCCAATTATACACAGGGCAGGAACAACTCTGGTTTTCTCCCTGATTTATAGAAATGCCAGTCCAGGGATTTCACAATTCATGCAAATCAACTCACCTGAAGGGAATGGGATTGTTTGTCTCAGTAAAAAAGGAATAAAACCTGGTGTAATTAGTAAAGCAATAATTCCCCCAGGAACTCAATCCTGGTGTTGTGTGCAGAGGGAAAATTGCCTGTTCTCCATTATGACAAATGCACCCGTAAAAACACGTAATTGTTATTTTATCACATGCAGAGGTCTGGCCTGGAATTTATCCAGGAGCCAAGTCCACCTCAGGCAGTAGCAAAACCCAGAGGCAGCCAAGGGCTCCCACGTCTTGCCCCGGATTCCTCCTGCCCTTGGATCAGTCCTTTAAGGACCAGGCAGTCAATGGAGCTCCATGAGAGCAAGGAGATGGATAAAGGCAGCGTGGAATGATTAAATCAATCAGGAAAGTAATAGTCCTATAACCAAAGGGAAGTCAATAGGTTATATATCACTGGCACGCTACAAAGTCATTACAGGAGCTTATGGGACTGAGTCACACAGTTAATTGCTGGAGAAAAACCTCGTGGTTGCAGTAAAAAAAGTGTATTTTTGGCATATTGATACAAGGCTGGTCCTTTCCATGAACTTCTCTGGAAGATAACTAAGCAACAACAAAAATAATCCCGCAAACTGAATCCCCTCAACTCACCAAACCGTGTGGAGGAAGCTTTTTCCAAGCTGTTACTGAACTTCCTTCTTACAATCTCTGTTCTAGGTGGGAAAACAAAAGACTTTCTAGATCTATGAATTTCCCAAGGACCAAGCTGAATCTGGTTTCACAATGAAAAGAAAGAGGTGGGATCGAGTACACCTATGGGAACTGCAAAACTGAGGAGAAAAAGGGAGATTCTGCAGGAATCTGGGGGGGTTTTGCTGCCAGAGTACAGATATTAATAGTTCCCCATGCCTGGCTGTGAGAAAGACGATGGATTTGAAGAGCTCTCTGAAGAGGTTCCATTTCAAGGAACGTAAGAGCGAGAAGGAGCCCAGCAAAGGGCTCTGACTCAGCCTCTGACCCCTCTCAGCAGAGCCGTCAACAACTGCTCCAATACAGAAAATAAGCATTTTTCACGTTAAAATCTCCATCGATCAGTTCCAAACCCAAAGAGATTTGAGCAAATCCAAGCACGAGCCCCATCTCTGCCTCCTGCTGCAGGTGAGAGGATTTTACCTCTGCAAAGGGGCTTGTTTTTCCACCACAAAAATTCTCCTGCATTTTCCTTTCTCTGAGGAGTAATTAAGTGACTCATGGATGAGATCGAGAAAATTGATACTTGTCAGAGGTAAAAACAATGATCAGTGCAAGAGGTAAGTTTACCATGGAATTGGGATTTTAGTCTTTGCTCACGTTCCTTGCCTAGTTTGGAACTGTTCTGGTTCACAACAATCAGCTATTGTCAGCTGCTAATTATTAATTTCTCTTGGTTTAACATCTTCCAAGCTGAAATGACATTGAAAGGTGGTTTGAAAAGTAAAGTCATTCAACCTTTTCTCAATTCCGGTTAAAAACACGCTCTTTGACAGGACTAATGATTGACTTTTCCCTTTCTATATTGTACTGTGATACCCTGGACGTGCATGAAACATCCGATGACCTCAAGAAATCCAAATTATTTTGCAGGTTGGTTCAACTTTAAGTTTGGATTTCCAGAGAAACAAATCTGCATTAACATGAATGATAACATACGAGGTATTTTAAATGAATAGTAATTAAAATTTAGTAGGATGATAATACGCTAATTAAATATCAATTGTTTGCACAGGACCACTTATTGAGTTTAATAAGTATGTAAAAGATATTAATCTAGTTGTCATGCAATTACCTCATTGAGGGGGAGTGGGAATATGTGCGTGTGTGTGGGAAGAGCAAATCATGAAATGCAAAATCCAGTTTGAAATCTGCATTAAGGTTATGACAGAACTAAAGAAAAAAATTAATAAATTTCTCTTTCTTTTCTCACTTAGAGTCAGATATCAACCATCCCCAAACCCCCTCACCGAGCGCTCGGAAGAATTATTTGCGCTTTTCCTTGCCACGTGATGATGTTGCACCAAGTGCCTGACACAGAGGGAGGAAATCATTGGCTGTTTCTCTGGGATTTGCACCTTAATGAAGTTTTCTGCAAGGTTGCTGTGACAATTGCACGTGGACTTATCAACTTCACCCCCCTAAATAAAAACGGGCACTTTTCCCCCCGCCCCGGATCATAATTCCAACCTGACAGGTTTTGAAAATGGGAGATGGGATCGGCCCCACATTTTCCTTATAAATTATCCATCATTTCTGCAGCAACTTTGGAAGCAGTGCCAATTTTTTTATAGCTCAGAGCGGTTATAAAATATTAACCATATCAGACTTTATTTTTCCACATCCCTGTGCGGAAAAAAAGTAGGATTTTTCTGCTCCCATGTTTACACAGGCATTAGAAAGAGAGAAAGGGGGTAGGAAATTTGAGTTAATTCTCCTGCCCACCAAGGGGAAAGGAGTTCACCTCCGTTATTCCAGCAGGACTTTGACAAACCAATTCACAGAAACTCACAGAGACGAGGAGCCCCCTCCTTCCTAACAGGGCCATCTGCATGTTTAACCACCCTTTTTAGCCAAAATCTTTGCTGCAAAGGAACTTAATTCCTTCTTTTCCTGAGCCCAACGGAGAGAAAGAGATATTGACTTTTCTGCCAGCAGATGCAGCTCGTTCACCCCCATTTCCAGCCCACTGTTTCTGAATCTTTCAGCAGTTTTGGTCCCTTGCAGAGCCTCGAGTCCTGCGCAGCATCCTCAAAGCCCCTGGTTAAACAAGGCTGCTGCAGCCCCCCCAGCCTGCCCCAAACCAGCACGGGCAGCTCGGAGAGAGGTTTCAAGCACAAACGGAAAGGAACGCAAGGAAAAGCTCGAGATAAATTGCAGGGAACTGTGTTTCTCCCACTCCCTCCCAGTGCTGCTTTGTGAATACACCCGGCTTTAGGGGCAGAGAATGGGCAGCAAAAAAGTGTTTTTTCCCTTTGAAACATAAAAAATTAAATTATCAAAAAGCTTAATATGAAGAGAGAAGGAAAGAAAAGATGACTGAGGTAAAAAATTAAGGTTTCTGCACAATTGTGCAGAAAACAGACCCAAGTGGGCGTGAAGACTGGGGGCCCACCAGTGGGTCTGGGCAGCTCCGGAGAGTGTCCCGAGGGACATTTTCTCAGCCTGTGCTTTTTTCCTCCCAGTTGTCCCTGCGGCCACACATCAACACATCCACCTTCTGAGCCTCTTTAATTAATTAAAAGGAGATCATAATTAATGCAGCAACTCTTATTCTGGTTTAGGCCATCAGAGGGAGGGTGGGAGGGGAACGGTGAGGACCTGAAATGGAGCTCTTGGCGACGCAAAGCTGCTGCAAACCCAGAGAGGAGGCGACAACTCCAATATTGCTCTGCATGCCCACGGGGCAGCTGCAGGATATAGGGAGTGAAGCCCCCGGAAAGAGCAGAGCTGGAAACCCTCCTAGCAGGGAAAACATCCCCAAACATCAGCAGCTCCTGCAGCGCCCCGGGCTCCAACATGGTGCTGGGTCACCTCCTGCGTGTGCGGCTGACGCAGGGCAGCCTGGCAGTGCCACCTGGGCGTCCTTGTCCTCTTCCAAACCAGAGGCCAAAATCGAGGGTTGTGTTTGGGGGAGGCAAAGCAACAAGCCCTGGGCCCCCAGAGCAGGCGGGCATTTCGGGTGGCACCGCTGGTTTGGTCCCCCTGGTGTCGGCACCGGGGGCGAGTGTCCCCAGCACCAGCGACCCGCCTGGCCAGGACCCACCAAGACCTGCTCCCCTGGCATGGGGTGCAAACAAGCACAGGCAGGGGGGCAAGGGATCCAAGGGGCTGAAATCTGGGCTGACACGCCCGTGCCAACCGAGCAAAACCGGGCTCAGGGGAAGGGACAAGAGCTTAAACCATCCAGCTGGGATTCCCACCTTTTACAACACACCACTGCCCTTTGGCATTGAACCACCTTGATTCCGTGCCTGTATCGGGCAAAAATTCCCAGGGACAGGCCTGTGGATGGGATTTCCACAATGACAGGATGATCCAGCAGCCAAACAGCCCTTCCAGTTCATCACCACGGGGCTGTACAAGTGTGTTACTGACTGAGCCCGCTGGGCCAGGTCTCTGGAATGCTTCCTTAGGAGATGTTGCTCCCTAAGATCTCTAAACCTACTTCCAGATTTTTTTTTCCCCCTTCATTTGAAGATCACTGACCTGGTGCACGAAAATATTTTCTCTCCGTAGGAGCCAAACCTCTTCCCTTCCTGTGACTTTCAAACCAGCAGAACTTTGAAGAATTCCTGTGCGTCTTTTCCCACTCTCTGGAGCACCCAGTTCCTTCCCCAGGCAGACCCCCTGATGTTCTCCAAACATAAATAAACACTATCAACATTCAGATTCTCAATTTGCATTTATACCTGGGGGTGCTTTACAGATTTCTCTCCCTGCCCACTAAAAGCACCTTTATAAGCAACAATCTTTAACTCACAGGATTAAAGTGACCAAAAAATTACTCTTATCCTTGTGCTGTTCCTTTAACATTCGATCTGTGTGAAGTTCTCACACACTTTGAGAAAATAAAGGCTCATTTCTAGATTTATCAGGGAATAGCAGGAATTTGACCCTCCAACTGCTCTGACCTGGCCTTAGGAATGGGTTTTACAACTTTATAGAGATATTTAGGACTGCAGTTACAAGAGCTGGGTGGGCCAGGTAAGTCTGGTAATGATAAAGTCTGGGGCAGAGCTAGAGCTCTGCTAGACTGTTCATTTTGGTGGCAAGGATTTGGGAATTCCCTGAAATTAAGGACAGAAGAGGAACTGTAAAGAGGAGAATTCCCAGGTTTAAAAAGCAAATTTTCACTGGATTTGAAATCCAAGCGATTGAATCCAGTCATGGACGTAGCACATCCAAAAGAGCCAAACTTCAGCCAAGCCCCCAGACCGTGCCAGCACAAACCCAGCCACCAAGACCATCCCTTGCCAAGGCATCACCACCTTCAGCTTTGGAAATATCCTTCCCTTCGGTGGGAATTTCCAAGTATAACAATGAAGAAAAAAAGAAAATCTTTAAAAAAAGAACTTCCAGAAAAACAAATTCAAACTTTGTGGTCATTTTCTATTCTTGTGCCTCTCCCTCCCTCGGGCTCTGCCCACGCAGCTTTTTATATAAAATATTGTTGTCGGGACGCTCTGAAATGGTCATTCCAGTTTCCTGTCGGGTCGTAACACAAACATTCATGGAGGTAAAGGCTGAGGCTCACAGCATTCCCTGGGGGTGTTGTTGGACCGGGGGCTGTTCCACGGGTCCCCCTCGGGGGCAGGGCTGGCTCAGGACCCCAAGGAGCTGCCACCGAGGGGTGGGATCCACACAACTCCAGCTATTCCCAGTGCCATGAGCCCTTCTCCTCCTGCTCCCGCCAAAGACAGAAGCTAAAAGCTGCTCCCGGACCAAGCTAAGCTTTCTTTTCACTCACATTTACAAAACATACAATAAATATTCCCCAAAAAAATCCAAGAGGGGCTGATCCTGCTTCATTAATAGCAGTGCCTAAAGCAGCAGATGGACTGTGGCTGCAGTGCTTCGATATATTCATTATTTAGGCCATTAATTTCCTTTGCACTGAAAACATCTGGCTTCTGGCGCTCAAGGGGGAAAAACAACAGGATCCAAAACTAGTTTTAACCACAGGTTCATCTTCTATGAGGGCAGGTTAAATTCACAAACAAGGAGGGAGAAAGGCCAGGAGTTTGTTCGCTATCAGAGCGGATGGAACGAGGCAGAAATTTTGAGGGATTTTTGTCGGGAAGCTCCCTGGATGGGATTTGCTAATTGCTGTCTGTAAAACCCACGGGAAGAGCCGCTGCTCTTGCTTTCCCCGGGTGTTGAGCAGCAGCAGGGCTGTACCAGTAACTAACGCTGCGGAGGATCCCAGGCTGGGGGCTCCGAGCATCCCCGCTCCCCAACCAGCCTCTCCCGCAAAGATTCCGGCCCCGACAGGGATTGATTCACAAGTTCCTGCTTCCCTTGGACCCTTCCCCACGACGCCAAACGTTTCCTACAAACCCAGCAAAGTCTGCTCAAATGTAGGTTTTTTAAAAGGAGGCTTTTATCAAGATCACTGCGAGGGAACCGCGCTGGGGAGAGATTTCACACATCAGGGAAGGCGAATCCCACCCAGTGGCATCAGAAATGAAACAGGATTTCCCTACAAATAATCACAAAAGAAACGTGATTCAACACAGCCAAAGCAACTGTTTTCAGGTCCCACACAAGGCAATGAAGTGCCCCACAAAAACACAACCAGGGTTTAGTTCTTTAATACAATAACAACCCCAGGGAGGAACTATTAACCTGTTTCCAGGTTATTATGATTTCTTTAACTCTCTGAGTTTCATGGTCTCAAGTAGGACAGACAAGAAATAGGTGGAATTATAGAACAGAGAACAGGCCTGTTGCCTCCAGCTCATCTCCTTCCGTTGCCCAGCTCTTCAGAAGCTCATTATCAAGTTTTTCTGCTCTCTCATGTCAAGATGAGCTTTTTAAAAATTATCTTTTTTCATTTTTTTTCTCTGAAATGACACAGCTCTGTAGGCAAATCAGAAGGTCAGAGACAATATGTGCTTTTTCCCCACACATTCCCAGTCCACGAGGTAGGAACCAGCCTTTGAGGAGAGGTGACATCTCCAGCCACTCCCTCTGTGGCAGGGACCTGGGCAACAAGATATGCCTCTGTTATACTTCACTTGATAATTCATCCCTTTTCCTCACATCCCCTCACGTGGACAATTTATCACACTGTCAGACCACTAATGGAAGGCATTGAGGAGAAAAGTTTTTATAGCAATTTCCAGGCTAAACAGGATTATCCCAGTCACTGGAGATGTTCCACACTCCTGTAGACTTGCACTGAGCACAGTAATTCTGACGGAGAACTGAATGTATAAGGTAAAACAAAGAGCGTCCTGTCACAAGGAAATTATTTTAGAAGGATTTAGCCTTGAATCCTTCAATCCTCACATCAAGATTTCCATGCGTGATGAAAACCCTATTTCTTTTCTTTTGCTCCTCCCCAAACCACGGGGAGAAGAGGGAGAGAAAACTCTGCCCAGCCTGGCACAAAGAGCAGCTCACGGCAGCTCCAAGTTGGGCTTTGCGGTGGATGAAGCTGCAGAGTCCCCAGCTGTGCAGATGCGGCGCTTGGGGACACGGGTTGGGAATGGCCTTGGCGGCGCAGGCAGAAGGGTTGGACTCGTTGACTTAGAGGGCTGTTCCAAAGCAATTCCATGGTTTTATAAAACTGTGCTCTGTTCCTTTACTCACTTATTTTTGGTGTGCCCAACCCACGCTGAAGGATTCCACGCATTCCCAGCCTCCGGGCATTTGGAGCTCTGGCTGCTCTCAGGTTCCTCAGCCTGCAAACTCGACAGAGGAGCTTCTTTCCCTTTCCCAGGACTCCCCCATTCCTGCAGGAGGGTCTCCTCTCTCCCTGTGCCCTCCCAGTGTCCTGGGAGTCTCCCACCTGCCCAGCTTTGGGGGTCCAGCTGCAGACACAGGTCCAAGCCACCACAGCTCCCACCCCACCCATCCTTCCAGCCAAGCAGAATTCCACCACCACACACCAGCCTCTGCGGATCTGATTGCACTCTGTAAATAGATGATATCCAATATTTATAAAAAGATTAAGCTAATCTGACATTTAATTAATGGAAACGGCAATGTTTGACTTTTTATTTTAATAAGCAACACCCTTTGTTCCCACAGAAATCATTACTAGCAGGATGTTAAAAAATAAAATAAAAAGGCAGAAATATTTAACAAAAGGTTCCATTAAATTAGAGAGCAATAAACAAACACAGCCAATTTATGCAGCGGAGTCATTAAATGTGTATCCTCTCCAGCGCTTCCCTCACAGACAGTACTTAGGGCTGGTGCAATTGATCTGCGGGGAGCAGTTACCTTAATTATAAAATGAAACACCTCTGCTAATGCAGTCCTGGAGCCTCGGCAGTTTCCAGCCTGGCCATGTGGTTCCAAAGGCTAATTCCATGTGGGAACCGTGGGCTGGCCGTGCTGTGGAGCGGACGTGCCCTGGGCTGGCTGTGCCATGGGGTGGCCGTGCCCTGGGGTGGCCGTGTCCATGCCCCGCTGCCCCTGGGCTGCTCTGCCCTCCCTGGTGCCCTTGGGGTGCAGAGGAGGCTCTCGAACCCTTTGGGCCAGCCCAGCATGCACTCCTGAATAGTTCATTCATGGGCAGCCATTTGGGCAAGAAGCCTTTTTATCTGATTATCTGCCCTCATTGTTGGAGCTTGTGCCGAGATGTGATGAGCCTTGCAGGAAAAATTAAAGAAGATGTAAACAGTAAATGCAGACATTTTGCAACATAGCTAAAAATAAATTGCACTACAGGCAATTATGCAAGTTTTACTGGATACATTAAAAAGACATTAAATGCACAGCTGTTTTAAGTGTCTTTTAAGCTGATAAATTAACTGTCTAATAAATTGTAAGATTTGTCAGCTAATAATGCTATTTTATCTGCTTTAACATATGCCTTCCTAGTTCATGAAGCATTATTGTAAGTGCCAAAAGGAGATAATGTGCATTTTACAGTGTTATGTCTTAAGTGGAATGGATCATTGGCCATGAAGAAGTGTGTTAATAAATCTCCTAGGCTTTGTTAATTGCACTCAATGAAGTGTCACTGTTAAAACACAAAAGATGTGAGAGAGAAAGCTGAACATAATGTCTTTCAGTTTTACAATTAACAGTTCACTAGGCAAATCGACCAAAAAGACCATAATTTGTTGAAGCCTTATTAACTTACATTTTCCTAGTCAAGGTCATAATTGTGAATGGCTCAAAGCTATCTTATAATGCTCATCAAGAAGGGTAACCTTGCTGGAGAAAATGAACTTTTCCCTCTCTCAGTAACACTTCCCACTTGTTTTGCAGGTAGGAGACAAATAAAGCTGAACTTTGCTCCATAGAGTCACTTCCTTCAGCCTCTCACCACCAGTGAGTGCCACTCACAAGGTGGGAAACGCAACTTCAAACACCTTTTCTCTACAGCAAATTAAAAAACTGGAGAAAAAAAAAATAACAAAAAAAGAATTCTGAAGTGTGTAAGGCTATTAGAGCTATTGTGGTGCAGAATGAGAGCTGGTCATTTTAATTTGAAAAATTACTCAGCAAGGTTTGAGGGTTTCCCCCAAGAAACTTTACCCAGCACAGAAAAGGAAACAAATAACCTACCACACTTCACAAACAATTATCAACATCCAATACAATCGCTAAATACCCTTCATGAGGAAGAACTGTTTCCGTAATTTTTATTAAATATTGATTATTGAACATATTAACGCTTCACATCATCTCATCAGATCGGCACTACCGGGCTTTGTTGCAAAACCTTCCCACTGCAGAGCATTTGGTGATGATAGGAAGCATTTTCTCCACCAGAGCAATCAGAGTAAATTCTGACGATGATGTCTCGGCACCCAGAAACACAGATACGGCATCACCCGCTCACTGGTGCTCACGAAGCAACGAGAGCACATGATCGAAGAATAATGACCAAGTGCTAATTTAAGTCTGTCATTTCTTCCTAAAACCCTCACGATGCAGAACACAATGTTTTCAAGGATACCCCCATATATTTAAATCTCAAACTACAAAGGCCATCACTTGCCATTAATCCAACCATTCCTTTGTGCTGCTCTACTCCAAGTTTGATTCACCTGATAACTGTTCTAATACTCTTCTTTCTATGGTAATTTGCACCATTTACCCCAAGAAACAACGAACATGAATCAATATCTGCCAGGGGTTCAGTTCCTGAGTCCCAGGTGCTGCCTAAAATGCAAAGCAGCGCCAAGAGGCAGCAGCATTAAATTACACCTGCCAACAACCTGGGAACATTTCTTTCCATTTTTAATGACATTGCTTCAGACTTTAAATCTATTTTATTTATGCAGAAGCAGAAGGGTCACAACTCTCAAGTCTCAGACAAGTATGTCCAAATAGAGGCAGTTTGGGATTAGTCTGAGACTGCACTGGCACAAATCTTAATGGAATAAAACAGCTACCAGAAAAAAAGAGAAACAACTCCTGCCTTTTCCATAAGGCTCTGCCTTAATGACAGGATTGTTTAAACAGTCACAGAATCATTTGGTTTGGATGGGACCTTAAAAATCATCCAGTGCCACCCCCTGCATGGGCGGGGACACCTTCCACTATCCCAGGGTGCTCAAGCCCCATCCAGCCTGGCCTTGGACACTTCCAGGAACGGGATGTACAACCAGCAGTGCATGTCCATATTAGGGAATACCTACAGAAAATTAGTATTTTCAACTAATACCTGTGAAATGCACCCCAGAAACTCCTCCAGAGGAAACGACTCATCCAGCCAGAAAAGGTAAAATGAACCCTCATTGTCCAAGCAAAGCAACCTGCACTTCAAACTCCATAGCTCACAATGAGGCCAAAAATTATCCTTAAAAAAAACTGTGCCCTGGACAATTCTACGTAATTGTGTAATATTTAATAGAATCAGTGCAAGAATTGGACTACAGCTTAATTGACAGCAGCACCAGACAGATGTGCACACACATGTATAGAATGAGATGTAAAGGTACACACGAATACAGTTCCAACTCACAGTCACTCCACAGCTGACAGGAGCAATTCAAGAGCTCACACAGAAACCACTGACACCCAAAACTGATAACGCAAAATAGCTGAAACACTGTTTTATAAACAAAGATTTGAGTTTGCACTAGAATGGCTCAGCTACAAAACGAGTAATAGGAAGGCAACTCTTTAGAGGGAAACCCTCCACTTTTGAGGTGCCGTATTGACACTATGATGATGCAATTCTATGAAGGATCTGTTTCTCTTCATGGACTCTTGGTGTGAAACCAGAAGAACCCAACTGGTTTGGCCTTGGCAAACTGAGATCCCTGGATATCTCAGTATGGTTCAATGCTTAGGGAATTACAGTGGGAAGGTCTCAGCCCTCTTGCATCAACCCAAGCCCCACAAATACTCGTCAAAAGACATACAGCATATGGTTTGCAAATCTCAACTGACCAGACTCCTGAAAAACGTATAAAAATTCACTCTTCTGACCCCAAAACATTCATCTGGAGCAGCAGGATCATAGAATCATAGAATCATAGAATTGATTGGGTTGGAAAAGACCTCCAAGATCATCAAGTCCAACCCTTAGTCCAGCTCCAGTCTGTTTACTGGATCATGGCACTCAGTGCCACCAAATTGCTATTCTTTAGGTTGAAAGAGGGTTGCAAGACAGGGCACATTTTCTGGGCCAAGACCACAGACACTGGAGTGGAAAGGTCCCTGTGATTCCCTGGGAATGGTGCTCCCTCCCCATCTTAGAGACACTCGTACAAGAGCAAAGAAGGCAAACTTCCAGGTGTTCTGCTCTGCTTTTTGTTTTTCCTTTAAGTTGGGTTCAGCAGTTCTTAAAGAGTTCTTAAATCACCTTGAATTTAATTTCTCTAAGCCACGTTCAAAGGGAAGAGTTCCCATCTGTCACAGCTGGTTAATCAGAATCCGTGCGCTACAACTCATTTGCTTGTTATTAAAAAATAACCCCTCAGTTCCTAAACTTTCTGGGATCTTTTCCATAAAGATGCAAGTCATGCTTATCCCGTGGGAGCTCCTGACGCCGCTCACAGAAATTAACCCATGAACAAGACATGGATGCTGGCTTATATAATGATATAAAATTATATATTTTTTTTTTACATTTCCCTATTCCAGTGGTTCCTTTTTTATTTCTTTGGGCTCTTGTGAAGCTCGCAAAACACTAACACGTGACTCAGATAAATGTCCACCCCATAGAGAAGGAAGTTTTACAAACTGGAGTCACCATAACAATATTAAGATTGTAAAAATAAATGTTCCGCTGGTGTCAGTTTGGAAACAAAATACTCAAGGAAAAGCAGTAAAAGGAAATAAAAAATCCAACCCTGCGTGCTCCCAGAGTAGTGGATGTGAATGAATCCCAAGAAACCGGAGCCTTGGCTTAGCCAAGCATGGCTAAAGCTGGAACAGTAGCAAGAAAAGATGGCAATTTTCTCCAATGTGGGAACAAAAGGTCTGAGCGGCAGCAAAAAGCAATGAATCCTCTTCATTCACCGAAACCAGCTAAGTGGGAACAAATTGGGAGTTTCCAGTGGGACAGGGGTAATGATGCCACTGGGTCCAAAGGCTGCATTAACCCTTTCCTGCCCCGTCTCTGTGGGGCACCCTGGCACCCACACCACGGCACCACCCGGGTACTGCCCATAGGAAGGCACCCTGCAGGTTCCCGTGGAGAAAGAATGGGAGATCAGGACAAATGAAGGCTACGTGGAGCATTCCTGCATTTTCCTGGGGGCAGGGGAAGCTGTTATGTCTTAAGCAGATGCCAGTCAGAGATATATTAAAGAAATTAAAAAGTTGAAGTTACTTAAGCTCAGGACATGGGAAGGAACAATAGCGGTTGTAGCCTTTTCCTCCTCTAATATTTCAATCCCTCATTATTTAATTTGACAGCAACTTTCTGAGAAATGTAGTTTTTATGCACAAAAAAAATTTAATAAAAAATTAAAAAGTACCATTTTACTCAGAGATGACACAGGATATTTTCCAAACCTTTTGCTTCAGATCCTACTAAAGCACTGGGGGTATCCCACAACTCTTTTGAGATTCTCTTGGATTTCACATGCAAAATGTTACATTATCTGCTCCTAATAAACATCTAGCAAGGAGTGCAGATAACAAGAGTTTTTTAAAGCACTGTTTTCTGAGTCATTTTGTTTACAAGCTGATTGTTTCAGACACATCTGTTTGAAAGCACATTTTGTTTTGGTCCCCCCTTCGCAGCCTCACAGAGAGGAGGAAATGCTGGAATTATTCGCAAATGATCATCATCTTCCCATCCAGAGACTGTAGGGCAGGCAGAGCAGAAACTGCCAATCTGAACAGAAATTGCTCAGCATAGGCATGTAATTAAATTTCTCACTGAAAATTAAAATAACCCCACCCACAACACTATTTGAAACACGAGATAGCTGAGCTTGAAGCTTTGGCCAAAAGCTCCATGAAGTCAGAGGGGATTTTTGGCATGGATCCAGAGATGCAGTGGCTCAGAATCCCGGAATCCCTGAGGCTGGAAAAGCCCTCCCAGCCCACGGAGGCCACCCTGTGCCCGCTGCCCACCTTGTCACTGAGCGCTACAGCCAGTCCTGCCTTGGGCACCTCCAGGGCTAGAGACCCCAAACATCCCTGGCCAGCCCCTTCCAAGGCCTGACCACCCTTTCCAGGAGGAAATCCATGCTGATGTCCCACCTGAAGGCCTCGTTTCCTTCTCTTCCATAGGGTGGTGGCTGCTCTCCAACACACCCCAGGCCCCTGTTTCCCCCTCTAGCTCAGACTCCTTTGCTTTTCGATTTAAAAAGAGCCCATAAATCGATCACTGATGCATTGTTGCACTGGGTGTAACAGTACAATAATTACAAGGTAAATATAATAATGTTATAGCATGATAACAATGCTATAATAATATAATGCTATATGATAATACAAATGTATATTAAGATTATATCCTTGTGCAATAATAGCACAAATACAGGCTAAAAGGCCTGCCCAGAAACCCCTTGCTGAACCATCCCCCTGTATAACTAAAAGGGCAGCCCTCCCAAAATTCCCCCCCCTTTGGCAGCTTTACTTTTTCTCATCCCGTAGTGCAGGGGCAGGTGCAATTCACACCTTCAGTGCACAGGGGTGATTTATTGGGAGATCTATTGAAATGCACTTGCCAAGCGAGGATGGGCAATTTGCTTTTTCCTGATTATGGCCCATTCTTTAAGAGCTCAGGAAATATTTCCCTCATCCCTTTTACACGCATTTGAGGGATAAACAACCCGAAGGAGGGAAATCAGTCAGATGGAAAAAAAGGCCATGCAGGTTTCCATCAAACTAAGGATGTATTTTGGTAACGAATATAACAGATTGCAAGAATTGCCAAAAGACAAATGCCCAAATTTGGGGAGATTTGTCTCTTGGTGCGCTCACAACGCCGGGCAAAGCAGCCTCTCAGCAGCCCCCTCCCTGCACTCTGGGATATGTATGTGCACATTCTGTGTGTGAAGGGTTATAAATAAGAGAAAAGAAGGGTTTGCTGTTATTTCAGAGATAAAGCAAAGCTCGCCTTTGGTGTTGAGACACCCCCACAGAATTTGATCGCTCAACAACTTCTCTCAGCACTGCTGCTCCCGCAGTGGCGCAGGGCAGCGAAGCCCAGGGACGTATCCGTGGGTGTGGATTGGGAAGACAAAGCTGGGAACACCTCACGGAGAGGCCCATAGACCAGGGAAAGGGAGTTTCTGGCTGAATATTGGGAATCAGCCTGTTCTCTGCCCTCATCCTCTTTTCCAAGCCGGCATTTGCACACACAGAGGGAAATCACAGCGTCTACCTTTCACCCTAAGCGGCCGATCTCAGAAATGTCAGGAATAGAGTTTGGCAGCAGTAAAAGAAACTCTAGACCAATCTTTTATTGGTCTTAACGCCTTCTGAATCCTTCCGACAGGATTTATACTCATTTTCTGTGCTTCCCACCACGAAAGCCCGATCTGCCTCCCCCACACCCCGGCTGGATCAGCTCACCTGCTCTCTCAGCCCCTTCCCAGTTTTTATCCAAGTTGAACATCTTCTGAGGCCAAGAGTACTTTGGGCTAAGATGTAAATTAATGTGAATATTGGCAACATCTGTCTTTTTATACTAATTAAAAAAATAACCAGTGCTACCTTCACACAGCCTTTAAAAATTGTGGAAAGATTTCAAAGTGGGGTTTTTTGATTCCTTGCTAATTCCAGGAAAGCCAGAACATTCTGGTGCAAGAAGCAGGACCAAGGAGCACCAAACCACCTGCTTGGCTGCCATCTCCATCAGAACTTTGCACAGGAGTGTTTTATAACTTCACAAACCCTTGTGTATGGACACTGATGAACATCATCCTGGAAAACTCACGTAAAACCCTCTGTCAGCCTCCACGTGTAGTAACAGCACTGGCTGAAAATAAGAACTCAGGTTTAAGGAGCAATTCCTGAGCCCTGGCTCTAAGCAGATGAGCAACATCCATCTATCAGTAGCTCCAAATCCTTGCCATCTTCTCCTCATGTGTTTTCCATAAACCCCCACTGAGTCCAATGCATTTGTGCTGCTGGAAACAGCAATCTGGAGTCACCACAGCCCCACATCGGGCCCTTTCCCCGGTCACCAGCCCGCTCTCCGCACCCTTTTTCCCCACTTGCCCAAGACAATCTCCTTTAAACCGCCTGTTGCAGAGGGTTGACGCAGCCCTTGTTACCTCCTGGGGGACTTTCAGCCCCAAAGGGTCCCCGAGCTTAAAAAGCAGAGTGCACACCAGCCCAGCGCTCCCCACGGAGCGTGTAGGAGCCAGCAGGATTTCCCGTGGGCACTGGGAAGCTTGTGGTGTGCACATGCCAGTCACATGGCATGCAGGGAGTGGGCAACCCCTGCTCCCAGCCCAGCTCCATCCAACCCATCCAACGCAGAGCCCGGAGCTGCAGCTCCCACTCCACTTCAGCAGCCACCGTTGGTGGAAACACTGCGAGTTCCTAAAATACACGTCTCCGTGTCTCTTTTTTCCCCCTGTATTAGGTTGCCATCTCGGGGTCAGGGATGAACCCGCCCCGCTGTGGAGGGCGGTGGCAGCGAGCCAGCTGGATCGCTCCTCCCGACAACATCTTCCTGTGGATCGTGCAAAAGCAGCAACAGTGAGCTTTAGGGGACCATCACAGCTGTTCCCCTGCCCCTGGCAAGCCCAGGCTCAAACTCACAACAGGTCCCATTTAGGAAGGGCCAAAAGTGCTCCAAAAAGGGATGTTTTCTATGCATGAGGTGAGAAGTTGAAGAGCCGCCCTTGGAGGACAGACCCGGCTCCAGCAGAGATGTCACAGCCTGCGAGGGAAGGGACCAGAGCAGAGCCCTCATCTTTGTCACCACTTGAGGTGCTCAGGCCAGATCAGCTTCTTGAAGAGTTACCTAAAAGCCCTGCAGGATCAGGCAAACTTCATTCACTCCTCCCTGTTGGAACGCTCACAGCCAGAAGGCTCCTGCTTTCAAGGAGTCCTTCGACCACAGAGGCCCCTCCCTGGCTCTGCCCAAGCCGAGCGAGCCTCCCAAAGAGCACAGGCTCACTCTGCAGAGAGAAATCAAGCTGAAACACCAACTAACGCAGGCAGGGAGGCTCAACAACGCACGTTTCAGAGGATATTTTCATTTGAAAGCAGGAGGGAGCATGGCACTTGCTCATGCACCAGCCTTACAACGCTCCAGCCATCCATAACCCCTAAACTCTTCGGTTCACGGCTCATTTTGGACCAAGTGCCTTCACATGATGCTAAAAGCAGATTTTTGCCCATCAGCAGGAGGCTCATCTGCTTATTAATGCATTGCTCCTAACAGCAGTACATGATGGTTTTTCCAACATATTTCTAAAGGCCCATATGGGAAAAATAACTTGTGAAAAACTTGAATATTAAGCCCATAAATAAAATTAAACTTGACATCTTATTGCATGATAAACCAGCTGGAGGTGACACTGAATGTGTAGGTGTGTTCAAAGGGAGCAGCGATGCAGCAGAACAAGCAGCATTAAAGTCTCAATATATCTCCAAACACCCTTTAAAATAACCACAAAAGTTTCTGACGCGCCTGAACCCGGCTCCTACAGCAGCTTTTCACCCTGTACAAAGCCCACAGAGCTTCCCATGCAGAAAGAAGAATGATAGTCCCCCCAAAATACTCAAAACTAAAGGAATATAAGAAAAGGGTAAAGGGCAAAAGTGAGACCCCAGCCCCAGTTTGCTCAGGTATGAGCCTGTTGTCTTTGGTGGGGCTGCACATTCAGTGGCACAAAGGAAGGAGGGCTGGGTCCCACCGGGTCCCTCTGCCCAGCTCAGGCTCTCCAGCCCTTCCTTCTGACACAGCCAAGCCCTGGGGCCTCTCCTGGATTATTTTTACAGCCCATTAGTGCCATTTCTGGGTTTCTGACCCAAGCTACGTCGGGGTCCCACATTTACGGCTCAGCTCTCATGAGGGACGAGAGCACTGAAAGGGAGGGCACTGGGTGGCCAAAACCATTAAACTGAGGAAAACTTCATTGATCTTTTTATCTTCTTTTTGTTATGATCTACCAAGAGGCCGGTGAGAAAAAAATAAGAGCTACCAAAAGACTAAGCAAGGTTGAAGAACTTGAAGGTTTGTGGCAGTTCTTTCCTTGAATTCCAAGCCAAGAAGGACAATCAGAGTCCCCTGTGTAAGTCCAGAAAAACCTGGGGTTTACCCCAAAGCATCTGAATGGTGGCTTTTCCCCTAATGAGAAGTTTGTTCCATGGTTGATTGCTGGAGGCAGTCAGTAGGGAATGACTGCTCTAAAGTAATAGCTGATAAACCAGAACTGGCTAATCCTTAAGGTCCCTTCCAACCCAAGCCACTTGGTGACCATGGAAGGGCTCTGCTTGTGCGGTCACCACCATGCAGGACAAGATTCTACTTACAGGAAGCCCCACATCATGTTTTAGGTACTTTTTAATTACTCTAAGTTTGATTGGATTATTAATGACACGCCTAGGATTTGTTAAGCAGTTCAAAGGGTCAGAGACTTATTTCCTCCTGCGTTTCAGCTAAATTTGTATCCAACCAAACACACCCAGCCCCGTTCAGTGGGAGCAGGGCTACCTAAAACCACCAGAAACGTAAGAGTTAAGTTAAATTCAGGCAGTCCTTCAAAGGTATTTGGGGAGACAGAGGTGGCTGTGAAGTGGAGCGACACATGGGAGGGAGGGTGGGGAAGAGGGGGGGCTGCCCCAGGGTGGGTTTCGCTTGCAGATTTGCAGGTTATTGATGTCCTCACTGCCTGCACTCCAGGCAGGGCTGCCAACGGCTCCATTTGATGGGCAAGGGCAGGAATGAATTTCTTATCACACAGAGACCTTATTTCTCGGATCTAATCTTCACTGATACTGGCAAGGAATTTTCACAGCCTCTTCATCTACTCACACAGAAGTCCTGGTTTTAAGAGAATACCGAAAGATTGGTTTTTATGGGGAGCTGTGGGGAGCGTTGTCAGCTCCGCTTTGCCAGGGCAGGTGGAGCCCGGGGCCAACCTCAGCAGTGACATCACAGGCAGGTGATGTCAAACACCTCCCAGGAGGCACCGAGAGGCGCCAGGCTGGACACCTTGTGCTGAATAAACCCATCATCTCCACAGCAGCGAGCACCAAACACCAGCCCGAGCACTGCACACTTTAATGCGTGTCTAGGGATGCGGGAGCTCTCAGTGCAATGATTTCCAAAGGGTTGAGAGGGAAAAAAACCATCTCTTCCATTTATTTGTTAAAAGACAGGCCTGGACCGAAATAACCCATGGGGGGGATTTGAGGGGTTAAATAGTTACTGCTGCTCAAACGTGTTGCAAACGCTGCTGAAAGGAATGGAGGAGGGGCTTTTTTTTCTTGTTTTGTTATTGAGAGTTGTTAAAACTCAAAATTCCCATATAGTCCCACTTCCCTTGCAAGGTCTGCTGGGGTTGGCTCATTCCCTGGCTTTGATATGCAAAGGGGCAGCTCGCTTTCCTGCGGGGACACTGGCTGGGGGCCAAGGGACACAGCGGAGATGTCCTGGCAGGGGTGCCGGGAGCTCCTTGGGCAGCACCCAGAGCCAGGCCTGCGCTTTGGCTTAAAAATAAAATACCTTTGTGAAGGATTTCTCCTTCCAGTATAAATGTTTGTGTATTTACCCATCGAGGCATCTCTGCTGGCCAATAGCAGGAGCACAGCCGGGCTGGTCCTTCTGGGCCAGTGCTGCTAAACTTGTGTCCTCTTTGAAAGTATCATTTAAGCTGCCCTTCATTTAAGTCATAGATTAGGGGCTATTGAAGCAGAATTTAAACCACCCAGCTCCAATGAACAGCCGTATTTTTAGAAATGAGATAAATCTATTTCTACTGGGCAGTTTTCTCCTCTCTTTTCGATCCAGCCCATTTTTGGGCAAGATACAAGAGAAAGGACATTTTAGTTTCCGTTTCCTGGTCCCTTTAAGTTCCACCCTTTCTCACTTTCTTGTTTTTCTGCCTTTTCTTTTCCCTGACATAATGGAGTACCTATAAAAAAAGATTAAATGGGACCATAAAGTTTTATTAATGCCTTACATCATTGATACCGTCTCTGTATTGATAGTTCCACTTCCATTATTGCTACTTAGGCATTTAATTAGTGATTCATACAGTATGTTGTAAACTACAGTATTAGCGTTAACCATCTATATAAAAGCCCTCATTATGTAAAAACTCTTCCCAATATCATAATTGGAGTATAGTTATCCACTTTAACTGACTTGAATTAGATTATTATAGATTAATTTATAAAAAGTTACTTGTAAAGGACATTGAAGATCATGGAATATTAAGAGAGGAACTTCATTACAATAAAATGGACTTCGAGAACAATGGCACTGAGTTTTATATAAATCCATTACAATCTTCTAGTAATATGAACAATAACTGTGTTATCTGGCAACTCAGTGGTACTTAGGGATGGAAAGACAGACTTAAAAAAAAAAAGAAGTCTGCAGAATTAAAGGGAGCATGGGCACTTAAAGCCTGGATAAAGCAGCAGAGAGAAAAATTGCTCTTTGCAGAGGAAACCTAAGTAAGAGCAGGAGATGGAAGAAGGGCACTGAAAATCACATTGTCCAGGGCAAGAAGGATAAGTATTCGAATCAGTTCAGATTAATATGAATTCTGAGGAAACCATGGATCCCAGTGGAATTATTCCCTATTTACATCACGGTGAAAAACAGAACAGTTTGGGCCACCTGCACCCTTTGTGTACTATTCCACGGGCAGCATCTAAGCCAGAGCTCTCATTAACACTGCCCGGTGTCCCACCACTCATGGCCCTGCCCAGCAAAGCTCCTCTCTCCCTCTGCCATGTCTAGGTGGACTAAAGGCACTTCCATTGCATCTCACTGTTAAAATCACCGTTCTAAGCCACACTTTTTTTTCTCTCTCTGACACATCTCAACCCCCAATGTTCTGTTTTTATGCAACTCATGTGCCATCTTTCCCCAGTTCCCTCTTTGCTCTGTATTTCCCTCTCCTTCAACTATTCCAAAACCATTTATTTAAAAAAAAAAATAAATAAAATCGGAGAATACAACCTAGCTCTGACTGCCCATACTGGTCCTTGCCATTTCTCTCTGCCCATAAATTTTGTAGGAGAGCAATAGAATGCAAAGCACATTAGCAGGAACACGCTGAAATCCCTGTGCTACAGGGGAAATGGGAAATGGAACAGCACATTTACAACTTTGGCCAGCAAAGTACCAGCACTATTCATTGATCTCATTAAAGGCCAATCTACATTCAGGGAAGAATAAGATTGATGAGCTGTTAGACTCTTTAAACACAAAAAAGTGCCCAGCCACACACACGTGTAAATAACGCAGCGAGGATGAGGGTCTCTCTGCCCCTTCAGGCTGATGGAAACGAACCCTGTGGGAGGGAGGTGGAGCCTTCTGCTATCCCAAGCACTGTGTGTGAACCTGTTCCTCCATCCCATGAATGGCACGGGAACTTGCCCTGCCGCTTTAGAGTAACCAGTACACAGAAAATAGAAATATATTTAAATTTAATTCAGCCTGAAAATGTAATGCTTCATTTAAGTCTTATCTTAGGATAAAAGGGAAAGAGAAAAAAATATTTTTCTGTAGATCTTTCTCATCTTTCACTAAGCATAAACAGCTCTGAACTGAAACATCTGCCCTTACACAACTCAGACACTACAGGTGTCTCTCCCAGAGACCTGAACCTTTATCCCAGCCCTGCCCCACTTTGGAAAAGGATTTTTTCTCCTCCCTCCTCTCAACTTTCCCCAACTGAAAAATGGGAATGCGGGTGCTCGCCCGGCTTTGGAGCGCAGAGATGGAGAGCGCTGCGCCGGCGCAAGGCATTGCCGCGTTGATGATGATGGAATAAGCTTTCACACGTCGCTAAATTATTCACGAGCAGCGACTGTGGTTTCACCCCTGGCAGTCCCAGAATGCACCTCAGTGCCATTACTCTGCAGGGAACTGCAGTGGTGAGTAAATGGCTCTGCAACTCATATATTAACCTCACTTGGTGCCTGGAATATTCATTTCTTTTGGAGTCATTTTGAGCAAGAAAAGAAAATCTTCCCTCGTAGAAATCATCTTTAGCTGACACATTAAGGAGCAGAGCTGAACAAATAATTTCCAATGAGTAATGTGATGAATTTATTTTCCTTTCCTCTGTCCCCAAGCAGACTGGGATTTCCTCAAATGTATTTGTTATTCAAATGTATTCATCAACTATTCTTTGCCCTGTTTTTCTTCTGTGTTTATCGTGCCTGAATTTGCTTAATACCCTTCTTTCCTTTTGCTGTCAGCTGTGGGGTTTGGTCTGGGCGTTTTCAGGGGTAGGGAGGTGGGGAATTGTTTTCATTCGTCATCCAGGTGTGTTTAAGGGCTGAGAAAACATTGGATTTGCAGCATCTCATAAGAGGTGCAGGTGGCACATACAGTGGATGTGTGTGCCCGTGGCAAACCTCCTGCCCAGACCTCCCTGGTGCCTTCGGGGCGTTTTTGGGCCCCTGCAGTGCCCCATGTCTGGCACATCCAGGGGCAGGGGAGGCCGTGCACGCTCAGCACGCTGTCCCCGAGCTGTCCCTCATGTCACCCGACGTGCGGCATCTCAGCGGAGCCCTGCGACTCCCACCACCCAGGCACAGACTCTGTGACAGAAGGAGAGGAGCTGCTGAGGGGTTTTTTTTGCGGTTTGGACAGCCTCCTAACGTGTTAAGAGAGACATCTTGTCAAGGATATTTTCAGTTTTGTCGTTTGCTTTATCCCAGGCTCTGGAGTTGGCACATTTTCGGAGCCATCCTAATGCATTAGCAAAAAATATGGCCTTGGCTGTTATCCTGAACTCTGCTGTAAACCTGGCACGGGACACGGCCCTCTTCCCGCTGCAAGTTTTCCTCTCTAAAAGGTGGATTGTATCACTTCTTGGGAGAACTTTCAGGACCCTCCGGACCAGGTATTGTGGTCATTTACAGGTACAGAGGTGGCTAAAGGAGAGACTTTCCAGCAATGAATGCCCAGAGATGTATTTCTTGAGTTCAGGGAGCAAATCAAAGCTGTGCTTAAAACCCCCTAAGCCCATTCTGCATATTTTTAGTACCCTCTGATACGTCCCATGGTGGCCCCATTCTGTACCAAAAGGTATTTGAAGTACAGTTTTACCTATTTTTTTTTTGCTGTGACTTTGCTACTGAACAGACTTGCCATACAAGGGGAAATAAAACAGGTAATCAATACCCTGGGACTGTGATATATTAACAGCCAGCCCCAGCCATTAGCAGAGAATTACCCATTATCAGATTAATAAGCAAAGAGCAGCTGGAAAAAATATGTTGCTATTGCTTGTAAACCAGCTCTTTTCCCCTACAGCTCAATTCAAACCCAGCACCCGAATTTCAACACAAACTCAGAGGTCGCTCCTTCCAGGAAGCTGCTTCTACCTTTAATTAAGTCAGCACATTCTCAAGAGCCACCCCCAGCAGAACCACTCGCTGGCAAGAATTGCCTCTTCGGCAACTGAAATTAAAATAATTCCATTCTTTCACTGAAATAACAGTATTTCAGGCAGTGCCTGGCCCGTGCTCAGTGAAATCTCCTCTCTCCGAGTGCTGCCAGAGAGGCCAGACCTGGTACGGTGAGAACTTTGTACCAGCGATGCCAATATTTCAATTCTTTTTCAGACCCTCCTATTAATTCCTTTAAAATTATATGCCATCATGCAGCTTTGACTTCCATCAAGGCATGCACAACCAGCAACACCTGAGGGTGCCTGGGCTGCCCTGTTGCCATGTGGTCCATCCCTCCCAGAAGACGAGAAACAGCTTTTTTACGAGAGTTTTCCCCAAATATTTCCCTTCTCGAAACAAACAGAGGCTCCAGTGAGCCCTTCCCTCCTCCCTTCTCAGCCTCCCTGTCTCCCAAAACCTGGGGAGTGGGAAGGAAACGTTTCTTTCAGCGCGATGCCTGTTCCCCCTCGCCTTGGAATCCTTAAAAGAAGAATATTGTTTCATGCTCTATCAAAGGCGCTCTCCCTTCGCCGACTCTCCCCTTACCTCCTCTTCCTCCCTGCTCCCGATGACTATTTTCTTTCTTCCTCGCTGTTTTTCTTTGCCCTCGTGCTCTGCGGGCTGGGCTGCTCCAGTTTCACCATCTGGTTCTGGTCTCCTTATCGCTCCCCTTCCCTCGCCCGCCGCCCTCCTTTTCCGCCCGTGCACCTTTCCCAGCTCGCTTTCCCCTCGCCTTTCCTGCCTTCTTTCCCCCAAGGTTTTCAAAGGGAAGCCCATCCAGGGCCAGCTTTCCTTCCCTGCCTGCTCCCAATGGAGCATTTCAGGAATCCTCACTTCTGCTGGTGGCTTTGCCACTTCCCAGCTCACCCTTAAACGAGTCAGGCAATTCCCAACACAAAAATTATCCCGGAGGATCCAAGTCATGGTTCCCACCAGGTTCTATTTTATTTTATTTTAGCACTCGCTTTTTTTAATTTCTTTGCCATTTTCTCTGCTTTTTGAGGAGGCACGTTGGACTTTAATATACAGTTAAAAAAAAATCTTATCAAGAACCTTTATACATATTCAATGCTGAAGCAACAAGTAACTGAATTGGGAGCCTTTTTGTTCCCTTATCGAGCAAATCTACTCCTGAATGCTGACAAGCTGGTCTTTATACACTTTGTCCACTCGATAATAGACTAATAATCTTATCATGATGTTTTCTTGAACTTGAACTAGGTGTACAAAGTTAAGGCTGGAAAAATGGGAAATTACTAAATTATATAACCTGGCAGAGACATTACAAGGAATTTCTTATATTGCACAGCGAAATATTGCCAATTATTGTAGCTGTCAATTTAACAATGGGCTTATTCACTATGGTGTTTGATTAATGTGAAATTATTCAGTTGGCTACCTTGTAGTTGGCCTATTTTTGTGTCCAATTAGTATGCTAATAATGGTAATTATGTTCTATACTGCATGTCTCATCACCTAGAGGGTTTTTAAAATGATAAAATAATGAGAATAAACAAGCTGATGCTGACATTCACTGGGCCATTCTAATTACTTACTGAGAGCACACTGGGGAATCAACACTCAACCAAAGAAAATGATTCTTGCTTACTTTGTTAAAACTACTCTTTTCAAAGAGCATTAATAGTTTGCTGCTGTTTTCTTTATTACAAGGGACTGCGCTATTTTCCCTTTTATTTGCCCTGTTAATATCCAGTACCAGGAAAAAGGAGGAAAAAAAGGTAATTTGATTATGTTTGACTGAAGCGATAACTGTTTGCAGGGGGTGTCAGGAAAAACAAATAACTGTAATTGCTGAATTATACACCTTTGTAATGGCTCCCATTTGTTCCTTGGCTGCGTGATAAACATACCATCACCTTTCCCATAGAGGGAACGGGGCATTTTTCCAGTGCCACGGGATGGAGAAGTGCCAGGGACAGATCCCGGAGTGGGATCCCTGTGGCTCCCAGACCCACTGCCTCTGCTTGGCCTCCCCTCCTGTTCCCCACGCTCACAGACCCTCCCAGGGCTTTTTTATTTTTCTATTTGTAAAGATCACGCCCTACGTTTTTTCCTGATAAAACCTTCCGTGGCGCGTAAGGGGCGTTCTCGATAAATAACAGCACATCCACTTGTTTGGGGGAGCAGCTTTAAAACGACGCTGAGTTTCTGGGTGCGAATACGAGCCCCAAAATCCACGCTCGGGCTTTGGAATTATTTGTATTACTCAGTCCTCCCTTACCCAGCAGCAGCAGCATCTCTGCTCACCGGCTGCTGCAGGAGAGCCCTCTGAGGACACGGGGCTCAAACATCTGTTGCGCTGACACCGGAATAAAGGGCCGGGATTTTCCAGCTCTGGCACAAAAGAAAACAGTCGGGCATGGAGGGTGAAGCTGAGTAGGGCGTGTGGGAATTCTGACTCCTCCGGGCATCAAGTTGGGATCTACACACAGCTCCAGTTGGGAAAATAAAAATGAAAATTCAAAGGCTAAACAACATTAAAAAGACAAATATCGCAAGAGGAGAAATATTCGGTGAAAAGTTACTAATCCGGGTATAAGGGAAGCTGTACAAAAATTTAGGATACGCAAGGAAGCTGCAGACCCGAGGCAGACAGAGCAGCTGGTCAGGTATGGCCTCAAATTAATTAACTGGGCAGAAGGTAGACACTGAAATACCACCCAGGTTTGGAACCTGGGCTGCCTGAGGAAGCCTGTTCCAAACCAGGAGCTGTGACTAAAAAGGTTTTTCGGGTGGAAATCCCTACAAAGACGATATAAGGAAAAAAAATGAAATGTTAAGAATATTTTACTCCACATCCTATGAAGGTTTAAGACAATCCATCATAAAGCTGAGCTGGGGGCTGGCTGGAAATGCTGTTTGCCAACACCGAGCAGGGGCTGGTTTTAATAAAGGATGTAATACGTGACATGTTAACAGGGAGTCATTTGTGCCCCGTGTATTGGTTACTCCTGTCCTGTCACTTTGAATTATGTCTCAATTTATCTTACTCGCTAAAGCAACTAACTACCGGCAAAACAAAAAGTTACTATAATCACGGGAAAACAACCGAAAACGATGGAGGGATAAGGCATTGCAAAAGGCATTTTCTTTGCAAGATAACATGCATTCAACTTAGAAACAGGGCTGGATGTACAACTTAGAATTAGGGCTGCAGTGCTGAGCAGGAAATCTCTGGGTATTCAACTTAGGAACAGAAACTCTCTGGATATTCAACTTGGGAACAGTTGCAGTGCTGAACAAGAAAACCTCTGGATATTCAACTTAGAATTAGGGCACCAGTGCTAAGCAGAAAATCTCTGGATAGTCAACTTAGGAACAGTTGCAGGGCTGAGCAGAAAATATCTGGATATTCAACTTAGGAACAGTTGCAGGGCTGAGCAGGAAACCTCTGGATGTGCGGGGGCTCTCCCACCCCGGCAGAAAAACAACACCCTCATCTCCTTGAATATGAGCTTAAATTTCTGAGCACTGAACTATCCCAAGTGCCCGTTTTCCACCCCCCTGTCCCGGTGTTTGTGCAGCCAGAGGGGTTGGAAGGGGCTCAGGGACATCTGGAATTGCTGCTCGGATTCCACAGCGTTTTCACCAACCCGGGAAATCTCCCCGACAGATAATGGGTTTATTCCAGAAGGGCAAACTGATGAAAAAAAGGGGGAAACCCCATGAATTTATTTGAGACCTGCAGTTATTCCTGCCTTTTTGTGCATTAGGGAAACCCCCAGCAGCATTTCTGCCCCAAACTGCTAAAGAATTATCGCTTTAGTTGGCTCCAGAGAGCCAAATTCAGGGCGACAGCTTCAGTCTGAGGGGTATGAAAAGAGTTTAAACGTGGCATTGGAGTCACCAGTGCCCGAGAAAAATTCCACAGCCTCGTGGCAAAAAATGCCACAACCTTAAGGTGTTTTCAAAAGCACGGCTGAAGGAGCAAGGAGGTAATTCCCAAGTGAAAGCCGGGAGGGCAGGAGCTAATAATTAACTGCCGAGCAAAGGTGATCGGGATCAACTCATCTGTAAATCCTGGAACTTTCAGTAAGGGAAGAGTTGCTATAAATGACGAATTGTGCCAAGCTGCAGACACCTTCTACCTGATAACCTCAGCAATTACCAACTCACAGCAAACTCCAGGCTGAGATCTCTGATTCAGGGGGGAGTTTAATGCAATAGTCATCCTTAGCTTAGGGAGTTTTCCCAAATTAATTCGCCATTAGGAAACACAAATAGGTACATTCAAGTAATGCTAAATAAAAATACGTGCATTTGCATATAAGGCTTACATAGACATTATTTACATAAATATTCCTGCAGTATATCCATCTCTGAGGAACAAGGGGAAGAGCATAAGAAAGGAAAATCCTGCTCCTGACTTGTTCCCATCTCCGGGTTTCAGTGGCAAGGGGAACTGTTAATGATTTGTAGGCACACTGGATTCTATTGTTCAATAGGCACAGTGTCAGGAGGCTGGAATCTGATAAAGGAAAATACAGAAAATGGGGATTTAGTGGTTCTGATACTTCAGATCTCAGCAGCTGCAGGAGATTGATCTGTAAACTCCAGATTCCTATCTTGGCATTGGCTGCTGCTGTAAATTAGGGATTTTCAAATACTGTCTAAAAAAAATAGTGCTATTTCTCACAGCTGCATCACTGATCACTGTTTGCTGAAATTTTGTAGAGGGAAGAGGGAAACTGCCTTTCCCCCCACCCCCCACCCCTTGTATCATGAAAGATTTAGGGGGAAAAATGTACTTCTCTCTTATTTTTTTGCCAAGCACTGTCTGATGAATTATCTCAGGGGCAGATTTTCCTGTTGTTACTTAAGGGTGAGGTTTGGGGGGGGAGGAAGGGAGGTGGTTATTCCTCATTTAAATTTGCATTGCTATTATCAGTTGAACTCCTGAGTACTTTTAACACCTAAGACAAGCCCTTCCATATCTCGCTGCAAGTCTGCTCCCTGTTGACAATTTCCCTTAAGTGAAAACGTGACAGATTCCAAAGGGATAAAAAGGGGGAAAACCATTCAGAAAACTTCCTAAATCCTGGCAGAGTTTTCCAGCAGGTCCAACAGCCTCCAGGTTCTTTGTAGCTGCCCCAGGGACACAGCAAAGCTTGGGAGAGGAGCTGACTGTGTGAGATGAGGACAATTTAACTGCTTTCCAAAATAAGGTTTCCACACCCATTTTAAATCCCTCATTCTCTTTAGGAGGGATATTTTGGGTTGAATTATCTTGCTAGTAGTGAATATCCCTATTGGAGCTACAGGGAAACACCTGAATTTAACACCCTCTCAGCTTCCCGAAATCCAACAGAGGTGTTGCAGCAGCTGAGCAAGTAGAAGACAAGATTTCCTCTGGGTCTTCTGCTCACTTTCTCTACATAAAATCCAAAGGCAGAGATAAATTGGGTTTTTTATTTTGATCAGAATTTGGATGGAGTGGGACAACAAAGTACAAAGGAAAGGGTTGTGCCCGTCACCCCAGACCACCTTTTGAACTGCAGTCACTCGCAGGGACATTTATATTTCATGCCATTTTAAGCCTGGCCTCTCATGTATTTTTGCTCTCTAACATCTGATTTCCCAGCACATGACATCAGCAAGAAGTGGAATAGATAAGTATCTTCCACCAAAACATAGTTCAGTGACCCAAATTACATATTCAGCACTGGGAACGCTGCGAGTCCTCAGTCTCACAACCAGCTCTCTGGGATCAAAGGCTCTTTCTGCTCCAGCAGCACTTTTGGGATGAGGAGCAATTCCTTCCTGAACTCAGGCTTTCCTCCACTGCCCAAGATGCAGCATAATGGGAAAGGCAGTGCAGACACAAATTAATTACACATCCCATTAATTAATGCATGTTATAGGCAAACTCTGGACATTTTCTTATGCAAGAGTAATGCAAACATCAGGGTGTTATGTCCCTTCCCTGGGTTGGTTCTTTTAGAATTAAATCAAAATGCTTTTGTGTATGTATTAATGTATAAATCCACTCCTGATATATCTGCACCTATACTGCTCACTTCAAAGCATGCAGCGTATTATTACAGTTAATCACTTAATTATTAGTTACTGTTGTGTGGTTCTCCTTTCAAGACTTGAAGGGGTTATGCATTAAAAGTACCATTTCCATTGATGTGAAAGCCTTCAGCTCCTGGCCTCCATCAGCATCTCTGATATGAAGATACTGAATTTATCCCATGGGATTTTGGACACGCTCAGTGCTGTCCCAAGCAATCTCTATGCATCTCCCCACTGCACAGCCCAGCAGGGCAGAAGGCTCAGGGTTATGTTGTTTAATCCCCCTGCCCTGGGGATGGGGTTGGAAGATGCTCCAGGACTGACCACAGTGGGGGTTTCAGCTCAGCTCTGCAGCACCTTTGGGCCCCCAGGTCAGTAAACCAGCCAGGAATGTTGGTCATTCCCAGCCCTGAGTCGTGGCACCTGCATTAGAGTTCAGGCACAGCCCAGACCCATCTCACCCCACCTCGGACAGCTGCTGTCCTCTGCTCCACCAAACATCTCACTGCCCATTTCCAGCTGTAAATCACTCCAAAAGCAGCAAAAAATGCTGAGAGACTGACCCTCCAACAGCCAATGGTTCACCCACAGGCTCAGGACAAAATCCTTCATAAGGAGGCTACACAGAGCAACTTCAGTTTTATATTCATTTTAGAGCACATTTGTTTTTAAAAATCCTTCTGTTTACTTGTTTCACGTTGGTTTCACCTTGCAGGAAATATTTGCTCACTTAGGAAGTCTCCCATCCTTCCACTCAGCCCTGAAAGCCAAACCCTCCCTGCTTTGCCCCTCCAGAGCTGTGCTAATTAATTACCCAGTTAAAAACCACAAGTGCTATTCCTTTGCTGGAGCTGGGTGGTGATTTCTGCTACCCAGAGCTCCTCACACACATCCCTGCAGTGCCAAAAGCTCCAGCCTGCTCCTGGCTGGAATCTCTATGGCTGGGGGGAAGCCCCTGCAGCATCCCAACCCTCCCTGCCAAAGGAGCCGGGGCCAGGCAGGGATGCCCAGGCAGGGATGCCCAGGCAGTGCCAGAGCTGGGGCTGCACATGCCACTGCAAAGGCACAGTCGGGTCCTGCAGCCACTAATTGTCTGCTGGCAAATGAATGAATGAATGAGGATCTTGGAGGGAAGAATTCCCATCTTCTCCCACTGATAATTATTTCTGCCTGCCTGACATCGCAAACCAGGAAATTCTCACAGAAGGAGACAAATCCCTGGTTCATTCTGAGGGTTGTTTAGGCTTTCATGGCACTTCGAGTGTGTGCTGGGGAAGTGGGTTGAGAGAACTGCCAGCAGTTTTATTCCCTGGCAGTTATTCCTCACGCACGATAAACATTTGGATAAAGACTCTTCAGAACTATAAAACCCCCAACTCTCAGCCCTGACAGCCCTCAGATCCCTCCAAACTGCCTGTCCAGTCCAAAGCAATCTTAAACTGAACCAGATACAGCAACAGACAAAAATTCCCATACACAGCACTTTAACCTTCATTTTAATAACCAAACTCAAGTTTTCCCCTAGAGTTTCATGTGAAAGACATTTGTAACCACCACTGAGGCAAAATAAAGATCTTTTTGGGGGTTGAGAGAATTCTTCTCCCAAAGGCTTGGCATTGCTGTAGTTTATTGAATGGCAATATTCAGTCTTTTGATAATTTTTTGGGAAGACACCAATTAACAGATCAATGCCATGGCCCCAGCTGACCTTGCACTCTGGTTATCCATGGGCTGTCTCAATCAGCAAAACAAAAAGATCTACATGTGGCACTTTATTTGGCTTTCCCCCCCCCCTCCAACAAACAGAACACACCAGTTCCTAATAAATACCAGCTATGAAAAAACTCTAAAATACAGAGGAAAAATTTGATCCTTCCCTGAATATTTCGCATTTAAAAAATAAAATCAAAGAGGAGGTGGAACTTTATGGCTCAGAAGTGCAAAAATCTCGCCTCTGAGCAGCAGTTTGATCTTGCCCTGGGCTGGGACAAGTGGGGAGCTGGGGGTTTGTTCTTCCTGGGCTGCTGCAAGAGGTGGTTGCTGGCCAGGCTGCCCCAGCAAAGGGCATCCTGCGCGTACGAAGGACGTGTGTTCGCAGCTATATTGAATATTGATCTATGCAGGCTCCACTGGCAATAAACTCCATCGTATGGACTCGAAGATTCCAGCTCATACATCCTTTCTGTGAAGGCTCAAGGGCAGGGGGGGCTGATTGCCTCTGTTTGTGGGAGATTTCTGAGTGTGCTGCTCGGAGTGAGACACAGCTCGAGACTCCACCTGCCCAGACAAGGGGGAGGCAAATTCTGCACATTGTTCCAAGCTATAACAGGAACTACTGGGGACTGTGCTGTGTATTCCCAACATTTAAAAGGGGGGCACAAATACAAGCATTTTTCAATTCCTCATTAATTCTGAAAATGCTTTAACAGTTACATCAAGAAGAATAATTAAAAAAAAATCAAAAACATACCAAAAAAAAGAAATAACTTGCAAGTCTACAAGGAGCCCACCAGCCTAAATCAAATCCAAATCTTTAACACCAGCTCTGCCTCTCTAATCAGGAGTTACTGGACAACCAGCTCTTCCTGCCTTCCTTGTCCCTGCAGGTCAGCACAAATAAATGGCAAGAACAGGACTGACCGACTTCCATCTCTTACCAAAGGCCATGGCTGTGGTGCCTCGGGTGCCACTTGGATGATATTTGCCACCAAAAGTAGTAAGTTATGCAAAATCCTGTAAAGGTGCCTTTTACTGCAGGGGGTGTTATACCTGCAAAGGTTGAAGATCCTGAAGTCTTACATTTGTTTCCATACTGACAAACTCCAACCACGTTTTCCAATAAAAGGAAGGGAGAAAATTTGCTTATTTTATTTCCAGTCCCCTCTGCAGCATCTCTTGGACCTTAATTCCTAAGGCACATCCACAAAAGCACTGAGTGGGACTCAGACCCCCAGGTCTGGTATATTAATATTAAACTTGTTCTACTAGAAAAAAAAACCAATAAAATATGAAAATCCTTAATTTTAAATATGACACTGCAAAAGGTTTAAGCTCCAGCAATGCCTTGGTCCATCATTTGTGGTCAACATCCTACAAGTCATAGAAATAGCGCAGTAAAGGAGCCAAGGAAGAGGAGCTGGGACAGTCCCAGGAGCCTCACGGCCACTGTTGTCATGCTCACGGGCAGCTCTTGGACACATTCAATATTCCCTGTCTTTCCCAATTATTATTCTTGCCCAGCTCGTCACTGTTTTGAGCACAACCCACAGACAGAATTGTTGGTTATTTTGACTTTTGCTCAGTCACAGCTGACACAGCCACAGCAAAGTTTGGACTTTTTGAAGCAGAACATCGAAACTGCAACTATAGAGGGAGCAGAATTCATTGCTGGGAGTCACACCCTCCTGCCTGCTCTGAGAAACTACAAAAACACAGGAGGAAAATGCTGGGAAAAGCTTGCAGGATGCCCAAATCTTCCCTCAAACCCCCACACTCAGGTCCAGGTCAGCCTCCAGTGGCAGAACACTATGATGGAACAAGCTGACCTTCTCTGGCACAGACATGATTTCTCAAGCAAATTAACCTTTTTCTCACCTACAGACAGAACAACAAAAACAAAACAAACAACCCATAAATCAACCAGTAAACCTGTTATTTTAGAAAAGACAGAGTAGTGAAGTAAATTCTTCCAATATGCCCTTACATCATTCATACAGACAGAAAAACAATTACAAAGCAAATCAGATCCTTTCTTTAATTGATTGCACTCAAGTTCTTCCCTCAAGAAGAAAAGTTGCCAAAAAAACTAAAATAAAAATCAAACAATATTTCAATTCCAGGCATCAATGAAAACATAACAGCCTCTGGATTGCTGGCTTGCTCTGCAGCACTTTCTACGCTACAGGGAAAGATTAAACCAGCCTTTGTCAATCCCTTCCAAAACTGAAGCTCCCAAATGGTGCCTTGGATTATTCCACAAACACAAGAGATCCCTACAATTGCCATCTGCAGTTTGGAAGGGGGTGTTGTGGGTGGGGTTTTTTTTGTTATTTTGGTGTTTAAAGGCTTCTCTTTTAGCAACTGGGAGAAGAGGAGTTATAGGAAAGCAGGAGGTTAAAAAAGAAATCCAAGCCCTCTTGTCACCTCCACAGTCAGCCCTGGCCATGCCCTGGTGACACCAAGCCCTGGGGAGCAGGTCCTGCTCCACGGCAGTGACAGCTCTGACCCTCCGGGCACACAAGGGCCAGCTCAACCACCTAAAGCCATGGCAGGGCCGGCGTTTCCACATTTTGCACTAAAACTAAAAACCCGTGCAGGAGAGGAGTTATTAAAGGTGTATTAATTCAAGTTTTTCCTCAAACTTTAGTCTAGGCAGTCCAGGTCCAGCTCTCAGCTCACTGAGCAGCCACCACTGCCCCAGCACCTCAGTCCACCTGCCACATCCTCACAAGCTCCCTGGAGCAGTGACATCCTGGGACTGTGACATTCTGGGACCTCCACAGTGCTCCCCCTCTGCTCCTCCTGCAGGATTTTTGGAGGGAAACCTTTCCCCTTTGGGGTCACCTCAGCCTGTCACCCCACCCCACGCTGGAAGGGCATCAAGGGGGATTGTCCCCATTTCAGAGCAGGTGACTTGGCAGTGCCACTGTTGGCGCCTGGGAGGGCACCGGGCAGAGGGAAAGCTTGTTCAGGTCACATTCCAGCCTCCTTGGAGATCCTGTGAGTGTTAAAAAGTTACAGCAAACTTGCAGCCCTGATTAGGGGTTCTGGCTCTGAGAGGCTGCTGTTCCCATCCCTCTCCATGGGAAGAATCTGTTCTAGTGCCCTGAAAAGCAACTCCTGAGAAAAACCAGCTCTTCCCCTCTTGGCCCCTCATTTCACAATAAAATTCTTCTCCTGATCTATCCAGTCTCTTGCCATAATTTGCTCAAGAACCTGTTTCCTTTCCCGGTTCTGTCTCTTGCCCAGTGGCAGCTGCCAGCCCCTCCTCTCTCTGCCTTCAATTATCTCCGTCTCCTAATTAAAGAGATGCAATGGTTGGGATTGAAACTCTATTGAATTACCCGACCCAAAGTGGCCTCGCAGAAAGCGCAGCCCGACCCAGCACTGCCTCTCCTGTGGATCACAAGGGGCTTGGCCAAGGTGGACATTGAACCAAGGACCGAGCAAGCACCCAGGCCAAGTGCTGATCCTCCTCCTGGGGCAGGTTCATCCTGCTGGGAGAGGTGGGAGCCAGAGAAATTCTTTGGAATGATGTGCTGCTAAATGATTGTCCGTTAAGTGGCAGAGGGATCCCTGCACTAAAAGCTTTAGTGCTCAATAGGGCTAATGATAAATGAAAGCTGACCCTGTAAATAAGCAAGATCTGCACCAGTCTGATTTTGCACTTTGCTGAAAAATAGTGGCAGATGAATCAATTCAAATTCACTCCAGAAATACTTATTGCAAGATCCAGCCCTGACAATCAGAGCTCGCTCCCCCTTCCAAACAAACACTTATTTGTGAGGATGCTTTTCCAGTCTGAAGCAAAAGCACGTGTTCCGATTGCAAGCTTCCACTTGAGATTAAATGCCAAATAAATAAAGAGTTGTTTAAGTTATTTTCATTTAACACAAGAAATATTCTTATTTTTGTCTGCTGCCTTTCTGAGGAAAAAGGCAGTAGGTGGGAGGCAGAAAGCACTGAAGGTAAAGACATGTTTTCATGTTGCACTTTATAAAAATTTAACTACACCCAGATACATCTCTTTACTGTGCTTGAAAGTGTTTTTCAACAGCACCTGGCATTTCGGTTTTATTTTCTAAAATATATATGTATTCAGAACTTATGATCAACAAATTTATGTGATCATTCAACAGAGGGGGAAAGGAAACATTGCATGATAACAAACTTAATAAGCCATGATGAGGTCAATTAAAGTCAGTATTAGGGGTGTTAATTGCATATAACAAGTTCTAGATAAAGATATGGAAGAACAAGATAAACATTCAGAAAGTTTCAATGCCCAAAGCATTTCAGTTGCATTGGGAATGGATTTTATGTGGTCATAAAGAGGTACTTTTAGTGGAAGTGGCCTTTGGGAGTTTTCTGAAAAGTTTTACGGGTCTAGCAAAGTCCAGGGCTCATCAGGGGTCTGTTCCAAGGGCTCTGCTGATTAATGTGTTTATTAACATGCAGACTTTGTGCTTATCAACCCAAGCCAGTTCTTCAAGGCAATTTTGGGAAGTGTCAGAACTGCAGCACTTGGTTGAGATCCCCAAACCAACTGCCCAGAATTAGTGAGAAATTTAAAAGTTCAGCTGAGAACCCTCAAAGGAAACTTGAAGAGGTGGGGATGATCTTGGCAACACATGGGGATGTTGGGCAAAGTCATTTCTTTAATGAGCAGGGCATTCCAACTGCAAATACTATCTCCAACATCTGAAGTGTGGTTGGGCAGGGGATGGGGTTTGGAAGGAGCAATTCCCACAACAGCAGTTCAAGTGGGATGTGACTGTGGGGGAGACTGCAGGGATTTCACTGGGATTAATGTTCAACTAGAAGGTAGAAAACAAGTAGATTAGATTTTAGCAAAGTTGGGAGCCTAAGTGCAGGGTGAAACACAACGTGATAAAGCTGGGCGAGAAAGGACCCAGAGGAAATAGAAAGTGTTCAGAGATAAATTAATGTATGCCCGAGGGTCACGTGTGCCACCTCCCAGTAATTGCACAGGCAGTGTTCGGGTTGGCTTCTCTATTCTTTCCCATCGAGCCAGTGTGAAGGAACATCAAAATGCAAAAGTAATCAACAGTGGAAGAAAAGGCAGACACGAGTTATAAAACATCAAATACAGAGCAGGGTTGGAACAATTGCATAATGAAGTTGAGAGCATAAAAAGCGATAAGAAAAGCAAAGGCACTGAATGAAAAACTTTACAGGGAGGTAAAATAAAATTAGAACAGTTTTCAGGTACAGTGTGGAAACAAGAGCCTGGAGAAGCAGCCCAAGTATCTGCCAGGGTCAGGACAAGGTGTTATCCAAAGAAGAGACAGTGTTAAAAGCCTAAAATACTGATTTATGATTTGGAAAGTAAGTAAAATTTAAGCCATCTCACAGAAGATGACACTGAAGAAATAAATCCTGCTGAGTTTTCTGTACTCAGTGTCCTCAGGAACCTGCCAGGCAGCACAAGGATGGCTCCTGGGGAAAACATCTGCAACAGGCTGGTCCTGAGGCCCCGGTGAGAGGAGAGCACAGCCCTTTGGCAGGAGCCCTCCCAGGCTCCACCAGGCACACACAGCCCTGCCAGAATCCAAAATTCCTACGGCCAGTCCTCTCCTCAAAGTCTTCATGTGGAAGGAGCAGTCTGCTCTTCCCTCTGCAGTCACCAAGTTCCCTCCGGGAAGGTTTTCCAGTTCATGGACCAACACACAACCTCACGGGTCAGGTGGACGTTTCCTATGTCCCAGGGGACACCATGCATGGAATGAGGTGCACCATAAGCTCTGGTTGTGTTTTCCTCCTTGCGCCTTCCCAAGGCAGAGCTCTCCACTCCAAAAACCCAAGTGGAGCTTCCCAAGGACACAGTGAAGCTGGACCACATGTCACCCCCAAAATGAGGAAAACGTGCTGGTGCCCCACCTCAGAGGTAACCCCACCTCGGAGGCAACCCCACCTGAGTCCAGCCACCGAGGCTGCGGTGTCTTGTGTCCTCTGTTGATAACAGTTCAACAGCCTCTGCTGAACAGTGTTTCCAGCACTTGACCTTGAAGGACACCTTCTCCCTGAACTGAAGATGGTTTCAACCTCCCCTTCACGTCACCTCTTCTACTAACGCAAGACTTGACACTGAAACAGCCTCACAAGAAGCAGTGGCTGAGTCGTGGGGACTTAAACCCCAACAGCAGAGGTTCAGGAGCCCACCAGGATTGGGGTGGTTCAGCCACAGATGAGCCTTTCTGTCCACCTAAAGAAGTGTTAGAGGGTTTATGCCTCTCTCAAGTAGTTAAAGCAGCATCAGGAGACAGAAAGCAAAAAGAAGACTGAAGAGATGGATTTCATAGGATCAGGATGGTTTGGGTTGGAAAGGACCTTACAGCCCACCCAGTGCCACTCCCTGCCATGGGCAGGGGCACCTTCCACCAGCCCAGGTTGCTCCAAGCACCGTCCAACTTGGCCTTGGACACTCCCAGGTTAGTTTAGTCATCAAGAACACGAATGGGGTTACATTTTACCGTGTCAAAGAACACATCCAGTATGATGCAAACACTCACAGGGCAATTCCCTGAGTACCCCCATCCCTCCTCTCCGCAGGCCATCCCCTGCCAGGTGTTATTTACAGGGAGGGATGCTGAGCTGGTTCCAGGACTCATTCCCAAAGAACAGTGTCTGCTCCATGGTTCTGCCAACAGGATACAGCAGGACACCAAACTCGCCACAATTTGTGTTTATCACGTTGTTTCTGTCATACTTTCAGCCTCAAGGTCTTCTAAAAAATTAAAGAAATGCCCTTGTCTCAGTGTCTTGCTTCTACAAGTATTTCAGTGACTAAGGAGAACCAAGAGGCAGCTGCAGATATTTTGAGCCACATGAATATTTCTTTGAAGCTGTAAAAAAACCAGCAGCTTTTTTACATCATGTGATTTTTTTAAAAAAAGAAATGAAGAACAAAGCTACCTGGTCCAAGAGCTCTGCACCTCCCGCTCTGCTGCCACTAGAGGGAGAAACCTGTTCCTGGGATCTCGTGGCTTCTGAGCCTGGTTTTTTTTGGAGTAGAATCAGAATTATTTCCGTTAGATGGGAAAACGTTTGTCCCTGTGTGATAAGCACAGGGAATGCAAATAGAGAGCCTCTAAAAATGAAGTGGGATAAACATTTCCCCCCCTCCCGCCCTCAAATAAACTCCAATTACAATCCTCAAACCTTGTGAATTTAAACACTGCTGCAATTGTTCTTCTTTGCTGCTCATACAAATCCTTCCACTGTGTTTACTCCCATTGCATCCAGGGCAGGGGAGGCCAAACAGGAAGAAAGGAGAATACTGGGTTTCTATCAATATAGGAACAAAGGATGTTTTCTAGTGGCTTAAACTAATTCTGATCAAAACCCCTAAAATTTCCTATTAGATGTAAGAAACAGTGGAAATTCACTATGGACAGCGAAAACTCCCAAAGTAGCATTTAAATACACGAAAAATGCTACAGTTTTGGATTTTCATCCCCTCGCTTCTTTTTCTCACCCTAATTCAATGTACAGAACCATACTGTGGAAGAACCCTCATGTCATTATATTTTAAACATTTTGAGCTAATATTGATCGGCTTTGACAAGTGTTTATAGCAGTGACAAGGTCATTCCACCACTTTAGAGAATGTCAATGCAGAGCATTCTCAAACAGGGGTGCAAACAACCCTGCCAGTGAAATCCATCCTCCCCAAGGATGAAATGCCGTGCTGAGGAACCCCACAATGTGAATTCCACTGCAGGCTGCTGGTGGCCAACAGTGAGCCACCAGGCCTGGCTGCTTGGCATGAGCACAACAACCCTGGAGGGGGGAAAAAAGGCCATTTTTTCCCAGACAACGAGGCCGTTTGCAGCCCCAAGGCTTGACCAAGTCCTTGCCAGGGTATTCATCGTCCTTGTTCTCTCCAAAAGGGAGCAGCAACGCTGATCCTAAAGTCATCAAGAATGAATTATTGCAAATCTTAGACTTAATTAACTGGCAGGTGCCAACACCACCATATTCCCAGAGAAGAGCTTGCCCCAAAGCATTCCTGCCCATGCTTTAAAGGGCCTCAAGACAGGCTGAATCCACACAAATAGGAAAATATTCCCATGGTCTCTCTGTCCCAACTCCCTGCTGCAGTGGCCGAGGTCAGCAGCTCAGCACTCCTACATCCACAGGGTTTTATCCCAAATATATCTGAGCATCCTGCCTATGGTTTAGGCTGGCAGACCACCCAGCCATCAACTACCCCCCCGTCAGATGTCCCACAGACCAGACAATTATCTTGGACATTGTTCCTCAGCAACACACTCAGCCAAACCTACTGGGGAAATGAGTTAAGCCCATCCTGCCTCCATTTCTCTTTACAATTAATAATAAAACACGAGTGAGGTGGGCAGAGGAAGGGAAGGCTCCCAGCTGGGTGCGGGGACTGATGTGAGCCTTGGGGACAGGCACGTCCTCTCTCACCGGCTGCGCACCTGGACAAGCAGCTCGTCTTGTCCTGGGGCTTTCCTTGCTGTTTTCCCGGAGCAGCTGCCATAGGGAGGTCACTGTTGCCTCTAAGAGAGGCTGAAAGCCCAAATTGACGTTAAAAGTTCAAACTCCCTCCCTGCCGCATCTCCACTGTTTTGTTGTCATTGTTGTGAGAGTGGCAGGGTTTGGGATTTTAAAACCTGCAGCTATATTTGTTTGATCCAAGTGATTTTCTTCTTCTGGGATGATTTCACAGCAGACAGCTTAAGACAGCATTCCAGATTTTCCACCCTGTGCTGTGCATGTGTCTATGTACACGCACACATATATAGAAAATAGAAAACATTCCACAGTAAGTTTTCCCTCCTGAAAGGATTTTCAGCAGCCTTCCAGAGTAACAGCATATGCAATATGTGTGTCACTCAAACATTTCCCTGCGCTGCAAAGTTGGTGTCAAAATCTGTTCTGGAACAACTCCACGGCATGCACTTCATGTAACCCTGAATTACAGGTTAGGCCAGGCTTTAAGTATGAAATATTAAGTGAGATCATAATATCTAAATCACTCCACTGTCAGTGCACCACTAACCCAGGTTGGCAGAGCTTGGGCTCCATGATGTCATCATTTCCACCTTGCTGCAGTTGCCAGCAGAGCCCAGTTTGCATAAATTAGCTTTGATCGATGAAAAGTGTTAATGTTTTTTATTTTTACCTTGGAGCGCACTTGGAATTATCAGCTCCTCTTCAGTCTTTTAAAAATGCATATGGGCAATTTTAGGGGCAGGTTAAAACATACTGCAGTGACAGCCATAGGAGAGTGGTCAGTGTGCTGGAAACGGGTGGCACTGGGACAAGAGTCACCCCTGGCCATCAGCAACACCTCGAGAGGATCCAAAAAGTGCCCTCCAGTCTGCAGGTTGGAAACACTAACCAAGCCAGCTCTGAATAACAAGAACAGCTGTAGGATGGATTTCGCCATCCCACCACACATTAATCCCCATCCCACTCTGCATCAACTCCCTCTGAAATAAGTAACTCAAGAACTACACAACATAAATAACAGCAGAATGGTTTGGGGGGAAAAAAACCCATCCCATCCCTCTACCTTCTAAAAATAGCTTCCTTTTGGCTACGCTGCTCCTTCGTGTCTTTCCTTGAGACAGCAGGGCTGAACAGAATACTGATGGGGATGCACTCGCACAGCCTGCCTCGGGAGCACCAGTAAGAGGCACATTTCTCCCACAGCCTCCTGGTTTTCAGAAGGAGAGGGTGTTTTCCATCTCCTTTTCCTCCAGATTGGAGCTGTGACTGCAAATTCCCTGCTCCTCTCCCCTCCATTTGGCTCCCAAAGCTTTCTCTACCCAACATGTGCCTCCACTTGGTCCCTCTCAGGTTGGGAGGCTGGAGAAGATCCTGAGTTCCTATGGAAAGCCCAGCATAGCCCCAGCACTCACTCTGGTCTTGCAGGGAACTTCCAACAGGGCCTACAGGCACAGACTGAATGGAAGCTGCACCCAAAAGGTCTTCCAGAGCCCTTCACTGGATCATCTCTTATCTCTGTCTTGCCAATTCTTACATTCACAAATGCAATGGTTATACTCTGATGAGGGTTAGGCTGAGGAACACCCATCCCTGCTCTCCTCCATGCTCAGATCCTCATGGATCAAGTAAAACTTGCTGATGTGAGGAAAGTTTTAAGTCAGCCACAGTCACACTGAGTTCACAAACTGAATGAATGGTTTGGATTGGTTGGAACTGAAACACCCCTTCATTCTACCTTCCACTAGTCCAGGGTGCTCCAAGTCCCATCCAACATGGCCTTGGACACTTCCAAGGATCGGGCAGCCACAGCTTCTCTGGGAAACCTGTGCCCAGGGTCCCACCACGCTCAAAACCAACTCCACTCCACTGCTCCAAGACCCTTCCGTGGTTTGCCCCAGTGCAAAGGAAATCGTAAAGTACCTTGTCATTTTTCTGGTTTTTGGTATGCACCTGGTTTCAGAGGCTCTGGGAGATGCCACGACACTCTCTCTCCATGGGCTGACACCAGGGAGACTGGGGGTGCTGCTGGCACTTGGTCCAGAGGCTCAGAGGGCATGGGGGCGCTTGTTTTCCATCTGGCCCCTGAGCAACTCTGGACAAGCAACTTGGGCAACCAAAATGCCTCATTGTCCCTCACCACCACGGTTTTGCAACCCCCTGAAACCCAGAGACTGAGGGAAAGTGCCTGTGCTGGTGCTGCTGGAGGCAGCGACAGGAGTCAGCAGGCTGAGCACACACTCCCAGCCAAATAAACGCAGAAAAGGTCAAATCAAAGACTATCCCCATCGAGGTTTATTTCAGGACCTTCTTCTGACACTACCGGGGAGCCCCGGGCCTTTGAGAAACAAGCTGTTCCTGCTATTGCTGGCTGTGGACAAAAAGCCCACTGCTGCTAACCTCTTACATAAAGTGAGCACACAAACAGCTGAAGCGCTGACCCCGCGCGGCCTCTTCCCTGGGATTTGTGGGGCTGCACAAAGCGACCAACATTTCACATGCAGCCCTCGATGGAGCCGGGGATTGTGCAGGAACACTCTTTGGAGCGCACACGCTTAACCCAGTTGTTTGTGTACGATGTTCGTCCTTCTCTGATGCCAAACACAGGGGGTCTCTGGGTTATTTTTTATTTCTGTTTTTTGGGTTTTTTTTTAATAAATCTCCCTGGCCATACACAACCCTGGGTCCCCCGATATACTTCACTAGTATCTCAGCACAACACAGGCCTGCAGTCAGGGAGCATTCTCTTTGTTAGGCTCTACCCTTTTCTTTCAGCTGAGCACTCAGAGCTCACTAAATACAAGCTCCAAAAATCATTAAACACTTCTTGGCTGTGATTTTTCTGTGCAGGCAGAGATGGATATCAGGTTTATTTTATGAGTGGGAGATATTTAGCAAGAGCAGTTGACTCAGTCTGCATTTTGAGTAAACAATTCTCTTCATCCTCACTTGCAAATTGATGGATTTAGGACTTTCACAGGCTTTTGTCAATTGGCAACAGATCTAAAACATCTGTAAGGAAGTGCTACTTGCTTTTGAATGGAGAAAAACCTCAGGCACAAGGGGAAACAGCACCTTTGCATTAAGGCAGAGGCTCCACTGACCTCCACTGGGCTTTGCTGGGCAGGGTCTCCAGCACTGCCCCATCAGATCCATGGGAAGCGCTCCAACACCGCAGGAAAAGCCGGAGTGGGGTATTCAAGGACCACAGCCCTGTAACCAACACACTGGGTGCCTAAACCATCCCCAAGCCATCAAGTGTTCCACCTCTGGGGATGAGGAAGCACCAGTGAGCCAAGAGAGCTCACAGGGGAGGACGAGCCATGACAATGCTGGGATTCAACAGCAACAGACCAGCATTGAGGCCACAGAGCCAGCACAGAATGCCCCATTGTGCTCGTGGGGTCCGGCCATTCCCACCCCACGCTGCCCAAACTACACCACATCCCACCCCAGCCCGGCCAAACCCCAGCCCTGCCTCCTCAGGTTAATTCAAAGACATACTAATTGTTGCGAAGGCGCAAAGTATTACCTGGAATAACACTTGAAATGCAAATGAAGGGCTGTGTAAAATTATTGCAGCACAAGAGCATCGTGCTTTATTAGCAGCAGATTTGCAAGGTTAATTTTCAATTATGTATTTCTTATTAGTTTTCTAGCTGTCTTGCTATTATTAAATTTAAAGAGGAAGATACTTCCAATGTGTCCAGCTTCTGCAGCTTTATTACTGATAATTATTCCTATTTTCCAATTTGTGTTACTCTCATGTCTTGCAAAATTTGTAATTAATGAGCAAATAATTACAGCAGCACTTACTAGAGCTGCTTTAGCTAAAGCTGTGTCAGCTTTTGTATTAGGATCCCCATTTTTCAAGGCTTTACAACTCAAGCATAAAAATTCACTCTGGGCAGAGCCCTGTCACAGGAGCTGTCTGCTGAGCATGATTTTTTGTTTTTAAATGTTTCTAAGCAGCATTATTTCTTTTTATTCTCCTTTTTCAAAAGTTAGGAACATTTTAAAATATCTCAGACTTCCAAGGTCATTAAGTTTACAGGACTGCATTTTTCTATGCTCCAGCATGTCTGAAATAAAGGCATTTTATTTTAAGGTGAAGGCGTTCACCTTTACAAATATGAAAGGAGATGCCTCAGCACCTCCACAGGGCAGAAGGGAGGTTTAATGACTGGGGGTCAGTGGCTTTACAAACCAGGCACAGAACTTGACATTCGGGGGGTTTGTGCTGCCCCCAACCAGCTGGACATTCATGCACATCCTCAGTGTGGGCACAGAGGAGGCAACAGGCCTGGCCAGGCTCTCGGGGATGCACAAACATTCACTGCCCCCATCCAGCACCACAAAGAGGTGCTTTTGACTCCAGCTCTAGGCTATCCCTGCTGTCTGCAAGCTGCTGTGCCCACTCCTGGGGACACTGAGCATCCCACGGAGCAGCTCTCCAGGATGCTGGGCACCCACAGGGCTCCAGCAGCTCAACACCTCCAGGAAAGGCTCAGCATTACACAAGGTCCTGTCTGGGGTCAACATAAAATTTGGCCCAAAACTGGTGCTTCTGTTTTGGGCTGGAAGAGGAAACCCAAAGGAAAAGCAGCAGATCCCAAATCCCCAGGTTTGCTGGTGCAATGAAGTACAATTGGAGTGAGAGTTCTAGAACAAATACCCTGCAAAATTCAGTCTCCAGAGGAGATCTCATCACAGCTGATCCCTCTGAAAATCCAGGGCACACCAGGCACGTCCCATCTCTCTGAACATCCAGGGAACTCTGGGCACATCCCATCCCTCTGAACATCCAGGGACCACAAGGCACATCCCAACCCTCCGAACATCCAGGACACACCAAGCACATCCCACCCCCTGAACATCCAGAGCACACGAGGTGCATCCCATCCCTCTGAACATCCGGGGAACTCTGGGCACATCCCATCCCTCCGAACATCCAGGACACCCCAGGCACATCCCATCATCGTGCCTGTTCTCCTGCATCGGGCCTTGGAGCAGCCACTGCTGGAATCATCGAGGTTGGAAAGGACCTCCAAGGTCACCAAGCCACTCTCGGAGCTGTCTGACTTTAACACTGCCCTTAATTCAAGCCAGACCACTGCAATTCAGCAAACAGAAAACAGCAACAGCTGCACATACCACCTTTTCTCCTTTCACCTTTGAGGAGTAGGGTGGGCTGAGACACTTCCAGCAGCAAACCAAACAGCAAAAACTCCCACCAAAAAAGACCGGATTTACTGGGAAACATAGTCAGAGATATAACAAAACCAGAGGCCTACCTGTACCATCCCCAGATAGCCATGGAAAGCGAGGCCGAGGCTGGTCCTCTCCAAGATCCAGGCACTCTGTTCCTTGAGTTCCCACAGCAGGAAAGGGAGATGTGCCCTCAGTGCTGCTTTTATTTGCCTTCCTTCAACCACCATCAGCTGAGTTTTGTCACACCCTCATTTGGTCTAATTATCTCCACCTGTTTGAGTTCATTGCTGATGAGGGGAGCCCATTCTTCAATGTATTATTCACCCCCAAGCCAAGGCACTGGAGTCTGTCACCACAGTGGCTGAGGGGACACCACTGTCCCTTCCCCGCGGTGCCATCCTCACGGCCAAGCCAGATTGATCAGCCCAGACAGCACCAGCAAACCCCCCTCCAGTCCTCTGCAAACCCACTTTTGTGTTCCAGGAGTGCTGATTTCTGTAGTTTGGCACAGGTGGCAGAGCCTGGCCTGACTGTGGCTAGTGTTGCATGAACAATATAATAAATAAAATAAAGCCCTGCCATCTCCTCCAACTGCTCCTCCTCATTTTAGGGGCCTGATTATCTCTCAGGTCAATATTTTCCCCTCCATGAGTTTCCCCTGTTAAGGTTATTGTGCAAAGTGGCCTTGGAGGGATCCGTATCCCCTGGTTTTGGTGGCTTCCCAGTCTGGCTGTACCCACGGTGCTGCTGCATTTCCCAGGGCTCCGTGGCACAGTGTGTAGCTCATCATTCTTTCCTGGCAGCTTTGGGTAGCTTTTATTTAGCTGTAAAAAATTCCTTGAGCATCTGAATTAAAGATAAAATACAACTATGACATCGAGAGCTGGAGGTTTGATGCAAATTTATTTATAAATATAAATCACATTTTGAATGCAAAATCACACAAATGTCTTCTACTAATCGCCCATATCATACAGAAATTATTTCTTGCCTTTTCTAAGGATAATGCCCTAACATATTATCTGTAGAGCTGTGGTGTGAATGGAAGCTCAGGAGAAAATCCAAAGTGAAATTTGGGTTCCCTGAGCTGCTGCTGAGATCAGATTTGGGACAAGGTGTGCTTTCAGTTCTGCATCACTGCCTTAAAATTGCTCCACACCACCAGCCCATGTCACTCTCCAGCAGCTGCTTCTGGCCTGGGGTGAAATTCCAGCTCATCTGCCATCACTTGGGTGCCCAGGGCTGTCCAGGACACACAGTGACACCCCGAGTGCATCTCACAGTGCCCACGTCACACACATCCCAAACCTGGGCTGCGAGTTCTGGTATTCCAAGATTCCAGGAAAACGTTCCTGGGAAAGCCCAGCTACTCGTATCCAGGGGGTTTCACTGTCTTTCGGGATTTCGGAAAGATATTTTTAAAAGTGGGACACAAGTGATGGGGGTTTCCTGGCTATAAAGCTCCTCTGAGCAAATAATGGAGCAGGAGTTCTTAGGACTTCTAAACAACGCTTTGAACACAAATGAGGCTTCATTAAATTTCTTTTACAAACTGTGATAATTTTTCTCTGCTCTACTCTCAGGTTTTTCCTTTTAGTCCCTTTAGTGCCCTGGTTATTTTGACATTGTCTCCTCTAACACAAATCTCTGCTCTGGGAAAAAAATTCAGTGGTTGTTTCCTTGGCTTTCCAATAACCAATCCAGGGGAGGACTCAGTTTTGAGGAACAGTTTTGGTATAACATCCCTCCTTCCTCATGGAAGTGACATCCAAACCATCCCAGCTGTCTCCGTGCTGCCCATTCTTCTGCCCCACGGAATTCTGCACTGGGCATCCCATTCCCACTGCACTTCATCCCCTCAGAAAGGGAGAGAAAGTCACATTCCCTGGAATCACATTGATTTGGATATTCGGGGGGTAGCAATGTCTCCAAAGAGCAGGAGAGGGATGGCTGTGGATGCTCCTGGCTGGGACTGGACCAAACCCATCCCTCAGGGCATCCCAATAACGGAGAAATTAAGAAGAAAAAGGAAAAAAAGGAAAGTGTACAGATGAGAAAAGTCCTAATTAAGAAGAGCCAAGTTAACTGGAGGCTGGTTCAACAAATGTAGACTAGTTTTGCAGCTCAGGAGGGAATTGTGCTGCCTGGGCGGTGTAAGAGCTCCAGTCCCATGGCAGACAGTGGGATTTAAGTCCCTTTTGAAGGACAAGGCTGAGCCAGGATGGTTTGTGAGATCCCTATAAATGCACAACCTTCCATTCTTCCAAACCATATGGGTTTGACTTTCCCATATGGAGTGGCAAAATAAAAATATAGCCTAAAAATAGCTCTCCAAAAATGCGCTGGCTGAAGGCAGTTTCCTGTGCCACACTTTGATTAGCCTTGTGTTTAATTTCTTCAGCAGCGTTTTCAATTTCTCTCCGATTTGGAGCATGAAAAGCTGCTTTTGGAGTCGTGAGCAGAGGAGAAAAAGGCATCCGGGAAGCAAATATGGAGAGCTGGCTTTGTAGGAGCTGCAGGAGGACGCAGAGTGGTTTCAGAGCGGCAGCAAACCCAGTGGCGCCGGGAGATGCTCCATCTCTGCAGTCTGTATTTAAGCGCGCTGTCAGCCCCCGTGTGAGAGCGGAGCATTACACATTCCGGGCAGCTCCAGAGGAACCGAAAGGAGCCAAAAATTGTCAGAGCAGAGCTCCCGTGAGCCGAGGGACCCGCCGCTCCCTGACAGCTCCTTCTGCCCACCGAGTGTGGAGCCGCGGGAGCCTCTCCCGTGTGGCGCGGCGCTGACGGATGGGATCGAACACAAACATTCCCATTTGGGCTCTGCTGGAAGGTGCCTACATCAACATCGTGGATTTATTTAATTTTTTATTTATCTTTTTTTTAGGGAAAGAAATACCGGCCATGCCTTGAGTCCTGCGGTCGGTGTTGGGCTCCTCAGGACAAGGAGGACACGGAGGGGCTGGAGTGTGTGCAGGGAAGGGAACGGAGCTGGGCAGGGGCTGGAGCAGCAGGAGCGGCTGAGGGAGCTCGGATGGCTCAGCCTGGAGAAAAGGAGGCTCAGGGGGGACCTTCTGGCTCTGCAACTCCGTGATGGATCCAGGGGAGGGTCAGGCTCTGCTCCCAGGGAATAGGGACAGGAGGAGAGGGAATGGCCTCAGGCTGGGCCAGGGGAGGTTTAGATGGGGTATTGGGGAAAATTCAATGCCTGACACAGCTGCCCAGGGCAGCGGTGGAATCACCATCCCTGGAAACATTCAAAAACTGTGTGGATGTGGCACTTGAGGACATGGTTTGGTGGGGAACACATGGGAGGTGCTGAGTTGAGGGTTGGACTTGATGATCCTGAAGGTCTCTTCCAACCTCAATGATTCTGTGATTCTAAATTTTTAATTCCTCCTCACTTTAGCTGGGGCAGGGAACAAACCATCAGCCAAGCACCCAGAGACATCCTGGCGGTGTCCAAGGCCTGAAACCTCTGGCTTTGGAGGAGGAGAAGGAAAGAGGGTCAGTCTTGGTGGAGCTTCCTGCCATCAAGGAAGACCAGCAGTAAATGTCCCAACTGAGCTTCCCAGCAGTTACTTCCCCTCCATTGGCACAGGACACAGCTGGGCAATTGGCACCATGGCATGAACACATCAGTGTTCCTCAACAGCAGCTGGACCTGGACTAGGTGCCCTGTGGGGGCTTCGTGTGCTTGGTTTGAGAGCGACACTGGGCAGCTCCACAAGGATCCTTCCCTTGGGATCTGCTCTGCAGCTCCTGCGACTCCAGAAGTCACACCAGATTCCTGGGCTTTTCTGCTCCCAGAAAATGTCGCTGCCCGAGGCTGGAGACCAGGATTTAACCCCACCCCTGCTCCAGTGGCACCACGAGCATGGGCAGCCATCTTTGGCTTTTCTGGGCTTTGAGCTCTGCCCAAAACTCACCCACCCGTGTGGGAACCCAGGGTGGGACAACTGGTCCAGTGGGAGACAAACATCTCCCACTGCCTGTGTCCTTTGCCAAAGTAAGTACAGAAATGGAGACACGATGGTCAGACAGCTCACAGCACTGACATTCAGCTTTCCAGGAGGATGGAGCAAGTCACGTCTTGTTTTTCCAGCATTCCAGTTTTCCCACATCCAGGAGTTTGCCTGGCTTTACACCAATAAGTGTGGATTTCCTGTGGGCTCTGACCCTTCTTTCATAGCACCCTCTCTGGGACAGCTTCTGTCCCCTTTCTGCCCTAAGATTTGTTGCTGTGGGTGCAAAAGAGGATTAAAACAGAGCAAAAATGGTGTTTACAAGCAAAGGGTGCCCCTCTGCTCAGCACCACAGTGGACAGCGAGCACTGGCCGAGGAGGGAAGAGCCAGTCCTGGCCCTGGTTCAGCCCACAAGGAATGAAGAGCCAGAAGAGGGCCAGTCCCTCCACTGGGCAGGAATGTGGAGTGAGGAAAAGCAGCCAGAGCAATGGGCGGGACCCCACTGTGCGCACACATCCCACCACAGCCCAACATCTGCCCTAGCTCGGGCTGAAGTTCTTCTATTTGATAACTTTTACCAGTTTCTTAAAGCTCCAGGAGGGACTTTTTCAATCTAAGCAACAGCTCTGCATTTCCCCTTAAAAGTTATTTTTGTAATATCTAAGCAATATTGAAATCCAAAGTGGGAAAATAAAAGATATCTAGAGTGGGAAGGGGCTGAGCTGTAAAATCTTTGGAAAAGAAAGGATTAGAAAACAACAAACCAGCTTTTCTCTAAAGAATTTTAACAGAGAAAAAAAAAAAAAAAAGAAAACATTTTGGAAACAATTATTTACAAAGTTCAAAGTATTTGGTACCCTTTGCTTTGGTAAGATAAGGGGCAACAAATAGCATCCACAGTCATGAGGAGCTGGCCCAATTACTTCTGTCAGCAAATCTAATTTTACAAAACATATTTCTGCTGGGAAGAACACTTTCCTTGCTCCAAATTCCTTTTTACATTGCTAATAAGTCTCTTAGCAGTAGATTAGAAGAGCCTCTTCAGCCAGGAACAGGCGGATGGCCCTGAGCGCAGCCAGAGGTCTCTTCTCCGGAAAAAACATGATTGAAGCCGAGGAGGATTTTGCCCGAGGAGGCTCCCTGCAGGTGTTTGGTCCCGTGTCTGCAACCTGTGTGGTTACAGAAACTGTTAATGATTATGGTTATTGCACTCGCAGCCTTCAGAAACCTGATCCTGGGCTGCTCTGACCCTTCGCCCTGCCCTGCCATGTAGAAATCGGGGGGTTTTAGGGCTCCGTGCCCGAGAGCAGAGCAGAGCCCACCTGTGTGACAACCCGTGTGACAACCCCTGTGAGGCTCACAGACCTTCAAAATGACCCAAACCCTACGTGAAACCTCCTAAACCCGCCGCCTGCTGAGCCAGGTAAACCCTTCAAGGCAATGGAAGTCGAGGAGGATTTAATTGCAGTAAAAACATGACGGATGGGAGCTGGAGCTGCCGGGGCCAGCCCTCTGTGGGGACACTGGCGGGTCCCACTTTGCCCAGCTCCAGATATGACACATGTCCCAGGGAGATGCTGCACAGCCCCTGGCTGTGCTCTCTGGAGGGGAACAGCAGGAGCTGCACCGAGGCAGGAGGAGGAGCGGCGGATACAGGAGACAAACAGAGAAGTAAAACGCTCTGACACATCACAAGAACAATTTTGAAAATAAAAATCAGTCTTTTTGTGGATAAATACAATTTTATCAACCCTGCTGAAGGCAGTAAGGAGCCTCAGGCTGCCCCTGGCACCTCACGTGCACCTGGAAAAAAAATGCAGTGTCTTAGTTCTCCCAGAGAAATTCTCACTTATGCAAAGAGAATAGTGATGGAGAGAAGAGGATCAGTTTGCAGCTTTGGGTTTCTGGGCAACTCTGGTTTGTGCACAGGCTCCTCACTGAGGAACAGAGGCTGGAGGGGTCCATGGCCATCCCAGACATCATAAAAGCATCTGACATTGAAATCCTGTGCTCAGAAAACGGGCTAAATTCACTAAATCATTATTCCATTTTAATTCCTCTCTTTACTCAATTTTTTTTGTTCTAAAGTCTTTGTGGCAATTGATGTCAAAGAGCTGAGTAAATATTTTCTTGTGCTGTGTGGAAGATGATGTCAGGCAGTGATGGGAGGGAAGCAGGGACTTTGTACAAGTGTTTGTGCCTCTGATAGGATTGACTCATATTGGGAGATTATAGAAAATGCATTCTGTGATTATATATCCCCCTAGAGGCCCCATGGAGGTGAGATTATGCAACTCACACTGTTATTTTACCAGGAAAAAAATGGACTAAGTAAATAAAAAAGCTGCAGGATGTGACTTCATCGTGCACTGTTGACACCTGCTTATATGATTTAAAGGATGCTACTAAGAATGTCAGAGTTGTTAATGTAAATGATGCAGAAATCAGAGGTCAATCATATAATAATAAATATTAGCACAGGTTTTCCAAGGCCAGAAGTGGCTGAAATGGTAATTGGAATTATGATTTTACTCTTGAATTATGTGATACTGAAAATACTTTGGTCCCTGCTGCTTTCCTGGAACTGCTCCATTAAAGCCAAGCAGAGACACACTCCCATCCTTCTTCATCCCAGAAATAATGCCAGCTTTTCCTAAGGATGCTTTTTCTTTCATGTGGGCCCCCACCTCACCCCGTGCATTAATTATTGTGTTAGAGGGAGGTGCTGGGCTGCAGGGATGTGGCTCCTACAGCTCCAGGTGCTGCTCTGTGGATGCAGCATCCCAGCTCCGTCATCCCGGTTGGATACCTCAGGGTAAGGAGGAAAAAGAGGAAAAATTCCTCATAACGGCACTGCAGGCACCAAGGAAACATCTAATCCCTCCTGGACCACAAGCCACTTCCCTCTGGGACGCCAGAATAAAGTACAACAGCTTAAATGGGCCACAGCTTAAATTTGATGAAAGACGGGTCCGAACAACGTGGGCTCCATTGGCAGAACACCTGAAGCTCACGGCACCATTTGTGACCCTCCTGAATCACCCCGGACACACGGAGGGCACACAAAAACACGGCCACAGCTTCGGAATGATCCATTCAGGAGTCATCTGGCAACACCTCGTGCAGCAAAACACCAGGCTGGTGCCGAGAGGAATTTCCAGAGGGCGAGGGACCGGCGGTGGCTTTTGAGTCATTCCTCACCTGGTTCCCCACCTCCTCCATCCCTCCCTGCAACGAGTCCATTCCGGAGGGAGCCTCTGGAAGGCAGAGGCTGCTGCAGGAAAACATGGTCAGTGATGGGAGTCGCAGGGTGCTGACTGGGGATTCCCACCCGCTGCTACTCTCGGCTCGGGAATCGCTGCTAAATCACATTTTACAGGGGGAAAAAGCCCCCCCAGCCTAACCCTGCAATGCTGTTGGGATGTTGTTGGGCTGGTTTCCTTTAACGCCTGCGCTGATGGGCAGCTCCCGGGAGTCCTGCTGGAGCTGCTGCCTGATGCTGGAGAGATCCGGAGCCGCCACGAGTGTCTCACCGCGGTGACACCAAAGTCTAAAATTAGGTCATAAATTATATAATCCTGCAAGGAAACAACGAATTTAATGACTACGCCAAAGCAGAGATAAAAGCTGAGGAAGGAAATAGCATCTTGCTCATTAAATATTAAGGATCAGATCCTTCAAACATTTTTCCAGTGATGAACTCTGTGGGAGTTTGGCATCTGTATTTGTGTGTGTTCTATAGAATGTGCTTATACATCATATACAAGTGCTGGATGTGATTTATGGAGCACACACACATAGTCAGTATATTTATAATGCATAAATACACTCCATCAAGAGCCGAGAAGGTGATTAGTGAGAGTTTCCTGAGAGGTTTAATCAGATATTTCGATGGCTTGTTTCCAGCGTTCCTCCCAAAGCATTTTCCATCCCAGGGCCCTGGGAAGGAGCAGGTAGAGGCTCCTCCTTTCCCACAGATGTCACAGAGCAGCTCTGCATCCTCGGCGGCATTGGAGAACCCTGGAAAAGAAGAAAGATTGCCAAGATCTAACAATGGATTAGAAAATTCCCTGCAACCTCTGCATCCCTCCCCCAGTGCTGCTGTGCCCCAGCCTTTCTCCGAACCTTACACGAGGCGGGTCTGGTTTGATCTGCTTGAAATAACACAGGGCGAGGTCTGGTGCGCGTTCCCTTAAAAGTTGGAAGTGATTCCCCTGGGGTTGATGGCTGTGCTGATGTCCCGAGGACGTTAATGAGAGGGAATGGGAATCTCTGATGGCACCAGGCAGATAGTGCTGCAGCCCTTGCTGTCGCCAAAGCCTCTCTGATAACCATGTCCCCTCTTCAAAGATTGGAGTCATTTGTGGATCGACTGCATAATCCGTGTGCTAAAGCCTGGGAAAACTGCTGTTGATGCCCTTGGCAAATTCTTAGCCTAAAAAAGCATGAAAAAGAGGACCAAGTAATTTCAATTCCATAAAATACATTAAATGCAGCACACAGGTATGTAAATGGGAAACTCCATGACTGTAATTTGCCCATTTAGAGCCTGATCTAAAGGCTATAAAAGTTAATTTGAAATCTTTTCATTGATTTTAATGGCCTTTAGATCAGGCCCATATTATTCACTGTATATCATGTTTGTTTCAGTGCAATAGTGTATTTATGTAAAAGGTGAATTATGTGGATTATAACATATACAGAGCCACTGCTTATTGTGCAGGGACAAAGCTCGTGAAATTATTGGCTTTAGCAACACATATAAAGTACATTAGAAAATCAAAATAAAGTCCCAAATAATGATTAGACTTTTTAAAAGCCAGATTAAAAAAAATGAGACCTTCTTTTCATTATATACTAATACAACCTAAATGTATTTTAAGCATCATGAGATCCAAATGGAATTTCTCACAATTCCTCATTTCCGACTGCAGCGGTTCAACAAAAAAAATTACATGTAAATGATTCAAAACCTCTCGAAGAAAGAGCATCTTTTTTTCTAATTTGGGGATAAAAAAAAAAAAAAGGTTTCAACCCAAGCTCAGCAAGGGATAACAGCATTACAGTCTCTGCACGGAGAATTTAGCCCCTCATAATTCTAAATCCTTCTCAAACGCTTTATTGCTATAAGGTGGCTCATAGCAGTCTCCACACAACAGGACTCCCATAGCATTAACCATGAGAGATAGGCTTCCAGAAAGAAACTATAGCAAAGTAATTGTAAATCTCTAATGATGCATAAAACCAAGCTGAATCGGTCCTGAATTCTCAGCATAAAAGAAATGAACCATCAGAAGAACCAATTCTGGTGGCAGTATAACACAGCCCAGTGTGGGAACTGTTTATGGGGTTTGCTGCAGTGGAAATATTCCCACTAATATGCAAGGGAGAGGAATTCATTAAAGCCGCCCCGGTGCCGCAGGAGCTGGGGGTGCCACGTGTGACATTAAAGACAACTCGTTAGCCACAAAGCAAACCTCCTCTGGACCACGGCGCTTCCCGGCGTGTCTCGGTCACAGACACTTTTCTGGGCAATAAATTCCATGGGATCTGCAGGTTCCCAAACCCACCTCTCAAGATGTTTTGTGCGCCGTGGTGGGTTTGGCTGCCCCAGGCTGGGCTTGGTTGGAGCCGTGCCCACCAAGACATCCCCGGGGGCTGCGTGGACAAGCCAGGCTGGAGCCTCATTCCCCTCCCCTGCTGGGCCCAGGGCGACACCTGGGATGGGATGTCCTGTGGTGGCCTCCAAGGGGACGTGGCCACAGATGGGCAGGACAGGGCTGTCCTTGCTGCTGTGCCAACAGAAACCCAAAACTTCCAGTTGCCTTAGAAAGTTTAGTCAACTCCTGCCAGCTAAGCACTCAATAAAATATTTTAAATTATAACATTTAGTTAATTAATGCCACAACTCACAAAGTCTCCCGACAACTTGCTCCAGGACCAGACCACATTGACAACCCAAGCAGAGGTCCCACACCTTCCCCCACTAAGCCTCGCCCAGGAGCTCCAGCGTGCCCACAAACACGAATTTTGGAGCTGACAATCCCCTCGTCCTCTGAGTCTGGGAGGTCTCTAGCCCTTTTTTTGACACTGCCAAGAGGTGTTGCAGGGGCTGATGCTTTTCCAGCACCAGGGCATCTGCCCACCGAGAACTAGATTGACAAGGCTGAGCCAGTTGGGTTTGTTTGCTCGATGGTTTCACAGCTCTGGGAGCCAGACATCTGAGAGCTCGGCTGCAGCATTGCACCGTGTCAACACCGGCGCAGGCACAGATTTCAAATCTGCATGCATGGACAAAAAAGAGGGTGGCTCTGAAATTAATTACCATTTCTAGGCGCTACCTAGAGAAATATTTACCCATAATAAGCATGTATCAAGGAATGTCACATTTACGGCGCGGTTTTTAGGGAAGCTGCAGTTTTCAAGGCTTGCGTGTAGGACGCCGAGGCTTAGCAACGACTCCTCAATTCATAACATAATTTTAAAGAATTCTCTTACAAAAAAAAAAAGGAAAATATCTCTGATTTAAAGACAAATTAAAATGAAATGCAAGTGACCCACTGAGGCTTTCCATGCTTGCAGTTGCATCCACCTGCACCCATCCATCCCATACCTGTGCATAGGTGAACAGCCTTGTCTATACCCCCATGGAAATTGCAGAAAGAAAAGGTCAACAGTATTGCAAAGGATTAAAAAATAAAAATAAAAAGTGCGTTGGTGTCACTCTGTTTTGACTCTGGTTAATGAAATAAGGGAAGAAATGAAGCCTTCCTGTAAAATGCCCTCCTTGTGCATCTATATAACAATATAGGAATGGGGTGACTGAGGACAGGGGGCTGAAAGACACCAACTAATTCACACTGCTACAAATTCCTTCCCCTTGGTGAGTGGCTGGCACTGGGACCATCTCTTATTTCCCTGGGCTTTGGGGCTCATTTAGAGATGCTCATTTTGGAAATAAAAGCCCAACCCACCCGGGCCGTTGCCCCCAGGGTCTCACAGCAGTAAATGCTCTCCAAGACGCTCCATCAGACAATTTTATATCCCAAGGTACCTCCATTTCTCCCAGTCAAATCAGAACAACTCTAATTAACTATAAACAAGAAGCTAAAGTGAGATGAATGGTTTATAGGTGCTTCATTCTTCCCTACATTGATTAATAGATAAAGAATCCCCCCCTCCCCCAGGCGAGCTGACAAACCTGCAGTAATTATTCCTTGCCCTTGATGATCTGGCAGTGCAGTTCACCCTGGCAGGGACTAAGCTCTGGCTCCCTCTAGGTGTATTTTGTGCTGCTTGGCTGCACCCACCAGGTATTTACATCCCACAAATCTTGTCTTCGGATTCCAAGTCTCTCAACGTGGTTTCCATCTGAAATGAAAGCAGCTGTGGTCACTCTTGCATGGAGTGCCCTTATTTTGCAGTGTGGGCAGCTGCCCTGGCCTGTGCAGTTTCCTGGTGCCCAAAGAACTGCTTTGGGAGTTTCATTTTCCCTTTTGTTTTCCCTCGTGTTGTCACTCTGCTCTGTGAGCAGCAAATAGAGTTTTCTTTCATATATGGATGAAATTTTGCTAGAGCTGGGCCTTTGCCACCTCAAAAATCAGGCTCCTTTATGCCCAAAGTTGCTGCAGAAGGTGCCTGACCTCTTGTAAAGCAGAACAGCACAAGATGACACTCCAGGGGCTGCACCAGATATTGCCTGTCCACCCTGGTCACCATGGACTGGGCAGAGCCATCCAGAGGTAGGTTCCAACTTTGGGAGAACACTCTGTTTGAGCTGATTTTTGGGAGTTTACTCTTGGAATTATGCACTTATCGGGGTGTGAACCAGCAGCCGGCAAGAGATGCGTCTCAGTCTCCTTCACTGATTACTTTACAGTTCAAGTTTTGCAAGGGCCATCCAGGCCTTGAGATGGATATCCCTGTGCTGGAAAAATGGAAATCAATAAATCTATTCAGAAAAATATAATTTCATTTTGCTTCTTAACCAGAAATTAAGATACACACATTTCTCCCCCCCTGCTCTTCCCTGACTGAAATATATCCCGTGTTATGTAAGTAATTGTTTTGAACCCACTCTAGGACACAGTCGGAGACATGACTCCAATAACACATTCTCAGTAAAACAAAGCAAAACAGTTCCATGGCCCTGCTGGGTTTGTGTATCCACTCTCAAATGAGCAGATTGTCTCGTTACTCACCCTGATGTGGCCATTGGATGCTCAGTCACAGCTGTCACAACAGGTGCCTGAGCATCTCCCCCTCCATGGCACCACCTTTGCTCGCCGGCGTTTGTTCTCAGATTCCTCTGATGCCTTTGCTGTTCCTTGTCCTGCTCTTCCCAGGTTCAGCTCCATCATTCCTCCCGAAATCCCACAGGGCTGGCTAACTCTGGGTGTGACAAACCCCCACCTCAGGCATCAGCTCTGCTTTGCGTGTTGATGTTCCTCACCCCATCACACGGTGCCGGCTTGGCCATGAACTCCGGCCATGGGTTTGTTGGCCATGAACTCTGGCCACGGGTTTGTTGGCCATGAACTCCGGCCACAGGTTTGCTGGCCGGACCTTTCCCCTGTTCCTTGGGGCCTCTGGTGGCCTCTTCTCCTGAGGGAAGTGCCCAACACTAGCAGACCCTGGGACTGAGCAGGGCTGGAGGTCCATTCGTTCCCTAGACCAGCCCATCTCCCCCATGCCAAGCGACAGAGGAGCCTCCAGGGACTTGAGCATTCCCATGGGCTCTGGTCCAACATTCTATTTAAGCGGAAAACGTTGAAATTAATATTTATGCCCCAAGACATCACTTTTGTTTCTCTTTAGCATCCTTCGGTGGCGGTTTGGGGTTCCCAAACCTGAGTGCAGGGCTCTCCCCTCACTGCACATTTTTATATCCCATTTCCCACCGAGCTCAGCATTCCCTGGGGATCCTTTCCTGCCCCGAATCCTGCGGGTTCTGCAATGACCAGCACTGTGCCACTGTGCACTGACCAAGTTTATCCGATCCAGCAGCACAACAAATATTTGTAGCTCTGTAACAAATGTTTCCTCAGCTGGAAGGAAATCTGCTCTGATACTAAAGCACCTCCAAACAAATAGACAATTTTATATGATTGTTTTTCCTGTTTTTTTCAAGGAATATATTGTAGGTTGAGGGCAAAATATACACAATCCAGCCTCTTTTATGTTTTGTAGACATCAGAATCTCAGGCCTGATTTCCAAAGTGCCATAATCCATCAGTCCCACTGAATTCCAAAGGCTGCTGAGGGAGAAGCCAGACAGAAAGCCAGCCGGGTAACCTGCACCAATCCCCCGAAGCACTGAAGAGATTGGACCAGCAAGAGCCAAAAATTTCTATAACTTTCCTTCTGTAAAATTACAAAGGAGCAAGGAAAATACCCAGCTTTTGATTCACAGAACAAATAGACTCAGTACACTACTAATACCATTTGTTTTCTCCTCAAACCCCATAGTTAGGGGTTAAAACATGTATTTCTATCTCAAGTTTCATCCATTTGGGATTGAAACCTTTTTCCTCCCCCCAACTTCCCCTTCCAGTCCTGCCTTCCTTGTCCTATAACATCCCTACAGAAAACACAACACCTTGCACTTGACAACCAAGGATCACAAAAACCTTCCATGCATTGCCACAGTTTTAATGCAATTTATTGCTGCAAACCAAAATTAGAGGCAGTGTCTCGTGTTCATCCAGATTTCTGCTGGTCACCTCCACTTTAAATGGTTCATCTTCTGCGTTGCTACACTTTGCAGCTCTTTGGGCAGGTTAATAAGCCTGGGAAATATCCCCCCACCCTAAGCCACCCCTGTGGCTCCAGGTAAAAACCTGCCCTGTAACTCGGGAGAACTTGGCAAAAAGAAAGCACTAAGGATCTGGCTCGCTAGGAATATAGAAGTTGAACATTCCTCTCGCACATTTTTCATTTAATTAGTATTTCCTGGGGATTTTCAGTGTAATGAGTCATTGATTATTGCAAGGAGTGCTTTGTAGGGTAAATTAATTCATTTAAGAGAAACAGCAAGAAGTGTTAAGTAGCCAGATAAATAAATAAAAGGCAAAGTGTGTCGGCTGCGAGCCAGGCCCAAGGGAGCCCCATTTCTGTAAATCAGCTGCTCACTGAGCACACCAGCACCTGCCCTCCTGTTTACCTGTACCTACAGCCTTCATAAAGTGTAAAAAATCCCCGCAGATCAAGCAAATATAACCAAAACTCAACCCCTCTCTTGAAAATTTTATTAACTCTGACAAGGTGATACTTAATTACTTGGGAAAATAGATGCAAAAAGAATGGATTTCCAATTTAATTTAGAGAAAACTTCTATTTGGTGCATGTTCGTTTAGTGTAATAAACAGCCTTTCTGGAAAGAAAACAAAAAAGAAGAGCAGAATAGCTATGTTTATGGTTAAAAAGAGAAAAAGCTGATGTTTGGAGGAGCTCGTTGTACCTGTGAAATTGATCTTAAAATATGGGCATGGGACAGGACTAAAAATATTTTTCCAAAAATATTTCATTCCAATGAAAAAGTCCTTGAAACAAGAAATGTGTTCAGTGCAAACCAAGACAGAGAAGAGTCACCCTCTCCTTGGGACAGCTCTGGTTCCTCTTCAGCTCAAGTTATATCAGGCATTTATCAATATATTCATGCAGGATGTGGTTTATCAAACGGGCCAGCAAAGAGTAAAGTTGTAGCTTGATTTGGAGAATTACACACAGGGGAAAACTGCACTAAAGCAACAACAGAATCCCTCCTGAGCTTCCCTGGAGACCAGTCCCAGCTCGGACCACAGAAGGTTTTACACCACGGAAATACATTGGATGTTGGGGTCACAGTTTATGGAGATCCCAACATCCAAGCACAGAAAGGTAACAATCTCCCCAGTTTCCAAATATTTCTTCAATTCAAACAACTAAGAAAAAGGAAAAAAAAAAAAACAAATAACCTTTTCAGAAAAAATTATTCACAGAAATCACACTCTAAGCAGGAGGAAATGTTAACTTCAAGAAATAAATTAGTCATTTATAACATGCACTTAGATCTAGCCTGGAAGGTGCTATTAACTCATTTTAAGCTGCAAAACTCTCAGGATAAGAGCCACAAATTCCATACTGGGACTTGCACAGTCAGATTTAAAGCTCACTCCTGGTGCTCCCCAAGCACCAGAACTCTGGGATGATCTCACTGGGCAAAGGCAGAGCCCTGACAGGGTGAGTTCCATCTGTGTGAGGTCCTGCAAGGAACAGTTGTCAGGCTGCATTAAAGCTGAATTAAAAGCTCAGTTTAAAATAGGATGGGTTAAAAGTAGCCAGGAGTCCTTTCCCTGCCTGGAGATCCCTGTTTTCCCAGCAGATGGATTCTAAGGAGCCATTGTGCATTATTTTCTGCTGGCCAATGACCCAGTGGCTCTGTCTGCAGTGGGACACAGCCTGGGGACAGATCTGCAGGCAGTGACTCAGCACCGTGTCCCAGAACATCATCTCCCATGGGACACCTCCAGAGAACCCAGAGGGCCCAGGAACTTCCATTCCTTGGCTTTGGAAAAAAAAGAAGAAAGCTGCCTTTGCAACACCAGCAAAGAGGTGAGTGGGAGCAGATTTACATGTGAATTTTGGGGTGACTTCGATGGTAGAAATTTGATTGTTTGAGGGTGTCTCCAAGGAGAATGTGGAGATGGGAAGGCACTGCAACAAGCTGCCCAGAGGAGCTGTGGGTGCCCCATCCCTGGAAGTGTAGCTTGGAGCAATTTCGTCTAGTGGAAGGTGTCCCTGACCATGGCAGGAGGTGGAATGGGATGATCCTAAAGGTCCTTTGCAACCCAAACCATGCTGTGATTCTGTGATTTGGATTTTTGACCTTGGACTGGCTACACAATGAAGTTGAACCGACTATTGCAAGATTGAGTTGAAGTGGCTGTTTACATCAAGCCTGTTTTTTCCAGATCTGTTGGAACATTAAAATTAATTACAGAATCATAGAATGGTTTGGGTTTGAAGGGACCTTAAAGATCATCTGATATCTGTATGCAGTGAGAATATGCACAAAAGGAGCCTAGTTCTGCCCTATTATTATCTCAGTAAAATATTTTTTTATTTTCTTAAAGCTGCATATGTTGATCCTTGCAATGCCTTACAAATAATGCATTTATCCATCATTTAAATCATACATTATAATTTATAGGTTAGTTATTTTATTTTGGTGTCAATCAAAAAGAGAAGCTGTATGAAAGAGCTTAGATTAGGAGAAAGATTTTCCATGCTAAGCTTTAATAAACTAATGATGACATTATAAGAGCTATCACAGAAAAACCTGCCATCTAATAATAAGCTCGTTCCTGTTTATTTAAATGTTCCACCTTGTATGTGTTTGTAAGAAGCGAATCATTGCAGCAGATTTAATCCTACAGGAATGGGTGACTCTTCTCTGCCCCAAACCCGCCCCCAGAGCTCTGCCCCAAACCCGTCCCCTAGGCTCTGCCCAGTCAGGGAGAGGTGGGGTTGGGATTTCAGCCCTTTTTATTGCAGAATCCAACATCCTGCTGGAGAGGAAGGTGGTGTTCTGCCCAAATAACTCCTGTATTAGGTAGGGCAGAGATGACCACCCTGTCCTAGCCCAGCCCTGTCCAGCCTGGCCTGGAATGTCCCCAGGGATGGGCCATCCACCACCTCTCTGGGGTTTTGCCACCCTCACTGTAATTTCCTCCCAATGTGTCTTGCCCTTTCCTTTCCCCACCAGGTTGGAAGTTCCAGTGGCTTCCAGTGATCCCTGGAGCCCACACAGGAGATGGTGCAGGTCCTGCACGGCAGCCTCCTGCTCTCTTGCATTCCAAAAACTCAAATACACTCAAAACATATTCAGCAAAGCTATCCTTGAGGAACCAGCTCTCCCAACACCATGAACCCCAAAATATCCCCGTGTTCTCTGATGCCAGGGCAGCACAGCCATCCTGGCTGCTCCTCTTGAAGAGGCCAGGACAAAGCATGAGCCATCAGCTCCTGGAGGTGGCCCAAACACCACAGCCCCTCTCTGCCCGCCGTCTGTGCCATGGTGGTTAAACACTGACCCCCCGCTTCCTGCCTCCCAGGCACATGGCAGAGCTCTGCCAGCTGTTGATAAATGAGATTTCAGGATGGGCTGTGTTAGATCCCAGATATCTGCCCTTGGAACACTGTCCCCTGCTGTGCCCCCGCCAACCACGGCCATATGGACCAGTGGGAGCACCACTGGCTACAAGTGCTGGTGGCCCTTGGGTCAGACCTGGCAGCAGCACCACCCAGCCCATATCCACATGCCCAGAGCCAGCCCCATAAATCACTCTGCAACACATCTCCTACAGTCTGGAATCCTTCCAGCTGGACCACGGGCACGGAGCATCCACCTCTTGGCACTGCGGTGGTGGGCAAAGACAGCAGGGCAGGACAAATGAGCTCTGTGGGAATGGGATGTTCTCCACGGGAATGGGATGCTCTCTATTTGAAAGGGATGTTCTCCATGGGAATAAGATAATCTCCATGGGAATGGGATGCTCTCCATTTGAAAGGGATGCTCTCCATGGGAATGGGATGCCCTTGGAGCAGTGCAGGGCACCAGCCCAAATCACCTCAAGACCTAAACAATCCCTGGTCCTTCCACCGCGGTGTAGAGGAATGAGTCCACCTCAACTGACACCAGCATTTCTGCCTAGAGGTGCCTGGACAGCGAACTTCCCTCTTTTGAGGAGCAAAACCTCTCCCAGCCACCTCTTCCAGCATTTTTCCTGTCCAGAGCAAGTTGTTGCTGTTTTCCTGCAGGAATGAGCAGGTCAGCCTGTCTAGTTCAGAAATATTTGCCTTCTTCCCCCAGATGGCAAACTCCTCAGATCCTGCCACCACTAAACACACAAACAAATAAGGATAAGATCTGCTAACATATTCAAAATTATGTTTGGCCAGAATATGGGGGTTTTTTTAGCTTCAAACATCAATTTCATTCTGTAATGAATACATGCTTCATCTCATAACATTTCATTTTTCATACATTTAGCAAAATTTCTTAAAGTATACTATTTTTTCCCCCAAACCAGCTTTATTCCTACACTAAAAGCATGAAAATCAAAGCCTTGCACTCTTATATAACGTGCAGAATTCCCTACTGTTGGTTCAATCACTGAAATATAAAATATTCATAATAACTGTATTTTTTTTACAATATTAACTTGGTATCTTGGATTAATTTTTTTTCAAATGAAATCACAAGAAGACACATGGACAGAATTTTTGAGGGTTCTATTTCCATTTCCCTTTGCTCCCCTCTCCAGAGGGGACCCTCCCCAACACCCACCCATGCCGGCGAGGCGCACCCACCTCACTCCCTAAGCTTAAAGCCCCCTGCAAGTCTCATCCAAGCAGTTGTTGGCCGAAGAGGAGACAACTAATTTCTGCTCGTTCCCTGCATAACTCACACCTCACCTGCCGCACATTCGAGGGCCCACAAACACACAACATTCCCTACTGTGTGTTTTAAACCCACGCCCTCCCGGAGACACGATAAAGAGCTTCCCAGCTCTGGCAGTGCCCTGTTTTCCCATCCGTGCCCAAGCTCTGGCTCCAGCCGCAGGGCAGCTCTCCTTTGTGCCTGGCAGTGGCTCTGCCCCGCGTGGGCTGAGCCAAGGCCACGCTCAATGCCATAGACGCCCCATTCAACGGCACCATGACCGCATTTTAAAAGCCACCCTTGTGCCACTTCATTGCCGCAGATGTCCTTTACATCTGGCGAAGGGCCGTTTCTCCGCGTGTCAACAGCAATTCAGTTTAACAGCTGTCTCCTTTGACAAGCTCGGTGTCAGACTCTGAAATGACAGGGTGACAGTTTTCCTTTTCTCTGCAGAGCGTCTTGCAAATTAACTGTTTGAATGCGGGAGCGCCCTGCGCTCCCCAGGGCAGCTTTTGGAGTCAGCAGGATTGGGAATTGGTGGTGTTAACAACCCAAACTGGAAACCTCCGGGGTCTGACACCGCCCTGGAGCTGAGGGGTTTACCTGAAGTCTGGGTTTCAGCACCCAGAAAACCTTAAAGGGAGTCGAAATGGATGTCGGAGGTAAACACTGGGAATTTGCAGACCGGAATGATAAACGATTTTCCTGAATTGCACAAGGACACAGGAGAATTTTCCATATAGTTACAGAATCCCAGAACATGCCAGGTTGGAAGGGTCCCCAGGGACCATGGAGCCCAACTCTCAGCCCTGCACAGGCCCATCCCCAGGAGTCACACCCTGTGCCCAAGAGCATCAGTGCTTGTCAATATAGCAGCCAAACACACCCTGACATCACACCCCAATTCAGTTCTTGGCCAACCTCAGAGTAAGTGGGACTTCAGTTCACACCATTTATAATATTTTAAAGAATTTTGAAAGCTTTTCTGTTGCCTGTTCCTGGGTAAGCAGGTACAGCTAAAGCACTACCATAAAAACGGGTTGAAAGGATGGTACATAACATATATATACAACTTTAGTAATTGCTCTTGGTTATTTATATGTTGTCGAAGGATGAATTCTTTTATTTACAAAAAACAGTGGCACAGGTTGCCCAGAGAGGTGGGAGATGTCCAATCCTTGGAAACATTGAAGGTTGTATTGGACAGGGCTTTGAACGTCCTGGTCTAGCTGAAGATGCCCCTGCTCATGGATTGGAATGCCTTTAGAGGTCCCTTCCAATCCCAAAACCATCCTATGATAAATATTTGTATATGCTGCCCATCACTGTAACTTTGGAGCACCTCAGGATATTTAGAAGGGCTCCCACTCAGATGCTCTCTCCAAAAGCCAAGCTCACCTAGAGCAGCTTCCTTACCCACATCCCCCAGCCATTCATTTCCGTATCCCAGGAATTCATGCTTTCATAGCCAGAGGTGAGCCTGCGAAGGGAACGCCTCGCTGGTGTTTTATTAATATCTCACGAAGCTCAGTTAAGCTGCAAACACCCATTTTTAGCACGACGCCAGCCCCGAGGGAGCGCGCAGGTCACTGGGTTTGCACGGGGAGGCCGCTGGTGGTATGGCACTTAGAGCTCAGCTACACAAAGCACGTCGAATAATTTAAAATATTTAACCTCCCCAAAACCCGTCACATGCCTGAAACACTAATAATTCTACAGGTTAAGCTGAACAGAGTACTATTCAGCTGTAAATTTTATGGCTACCCTCTCCACCTCTTATGAAGTGTGAAAAGAGGCTTCGTATCTGTCAGTCTTTGCTCAGAAATGACTTTCGCTGATTACTTAAACTTTCGTTAAATAAGCTTTCCACAAGCTGTAAAAACAGAACACAGTAGGGAAAAAATTGGCTCTCTTTTAAAAGTGCTGTAAAGTCTCTTTTTGAATGAGTAATTAGAAATGTGTAAACTCTTTTATGGATATGTGAGAAGCACACACAAAAAATTTGACATTCCATGCAAGTATTTCTGTGTGCTATCAAATTTCATTGTATTTCACAGAGCCCCAAACTATACAGGCCCAAAATACACATACATTAGTGGACATGGGTTATTTGCCAAGAAGGAATTTACATACAGTACAAGTAAAACATCCTAATTTAAATCCACAACAATGGAGACTCACATTCTTAAAGAGAAATCAGAGCTGTTTGTCTTTCCACTCGTATTTATCCAGATTGCAAAGCTGTTGACAGAGCACCATTCGAGCTGGGCCTTTCCGACTGCTCACGGTTATTTTTATTGCCGTTGTCAGATATCTTTGCTGTATCAAGAACTGAGCTTGGAGGAAGAGGTTCTGATCTCCCCAAAGCCATGGAGGAGAACAAAGCCCATGTGGTCAGGTGAGATCCCGAGTCCTTCATTCCCTTGGGAACTCCTCAGACCCCTCAGCTGAACCAAGACACTTTTCCATCTCCCTTCCCCCCCACACACAAACAAAAACTGGCCATCCCAAACCACCCTCTGAGATGCTCTGCAGCCCCCTTACACCTCCATCTCTTGGGTTCCTCTCCCTCCTCTTAAAACTTGCGCTATTTGTGCTGAAACCCTGCTTTGACTTCGAGCTTGCGATGAGTTCCATGGTGGGGTGGGGAGAGAGTCTCATCTCCGAGGAAATGAGAGAAAGCTGGAGATGGGGGGACACGGGAGGTGGGCTGTGTGATGTCCCACTGCCCAGAGGGCACAGGGCATCTCAGGGACACAGGGCTGGGCAGTGTCCCCCCTCCAAGCGGTGGGATGTGTGCCCTGGGTGATGTCCCACCACCCTGGCAGATGGGACAGGGCATTTGGGGGACACAGGGCTGGGCAGTGTCCCCCCTCCGAGTGGTGGGATGTGTGCCGGCAGAGCTGGATGTCCCACTGTGCACCCACACTGTGCACTATAAATAGTAATGTCTTCCATGCTCCTCTCCTTGGAAAAAGCGGCAGGAGGGGAAATAGTCTCAAATCTGTGTCGTTTTCCAGGCAAACAGTGCCAGGCTCATTCCCTCCTCGGCGGGGAAGCCGTAGGTGGGGGGTTCTCAGCCCCAGCCCTGTGGAGCTGGGAAAAGGCAGGTCCCAGTTGATGATTCTGGGGGGGAAGAGCTGCCCCAGCTGCCACTCTCCAAACCTCCACTCCCTGCATGTCCCACAGCCCTCTGCCTTCTCCCTCCAGGAGCAAACTCGGCCTCTCCCCAAGGAAGATGATGGTCCCTGAGAAAGGCTTGGGGGGGCGACACTGATGGTCACTGAGAAAGGCTCAGGGGGTGACACTGATGGTCCCTGAGAAAGGCTTGGGGGGGCGACACTGATGGTCACTGAGAAAGGCTCAGGGGGTGACACTGATGGTCCCTGAGAAAGGCTTGGGGGGGCGACACTGATGGTCACTGAGAAAGGCTTAGGAGGTGACACTGATGGTCACTGAGAAAGGCTTAGGGGGTGACACTGATGGTCACTGAGAAAGGCTTAGGGGGTGACAGTGATGGTCACTGAGAAAGGCTTAGGGGGTGACATGAGCAGGTGGCATTAACTGACCCCCCAAAAATCCCAGCCAGATCCTGCTTGCACTCTGAATCCCCCAGATCTTCAGCAAGGAAAGGGTGCTGTGGATAGCAAAGACCACCTCGGCTTTCTCTGCCTTAAAATTCATTAGTAAAATATCTCCAGAGTAAAGATATTGCTGCCACTATTATTATTATTATTATTA